>JABFQM010000938.1:0-26463 GCA_022816865.1 Zelostemma sp. ZL-2020
ATTGGTGGAGGAGGTTAAGAAGTGTGATGTACAGATCTGATTGGGATAAAGTGGAGGAGGGCAGGTTAGGTTTGGAGAGTGAGGGCGCTGACGTGGGTGTGGGTTGACGAGAAAACAGAGGCCGGCGGCAGAGCGTGGTTGAAGGGCGAGATGGAACGAACGAACGACGTGGGGACGGGCGGTGAATCTACTTCCGGTCACGTGACACCAGGCCGCCAGTCGGTTATTTTTCATTCTTCTTATTCTTAGCCCGTCGCATCCGCTACTTAATAACTCCACTGTTCCACGAGCAGTGATCGTTTCCAACGGATAAAATGCTATTTGAAGTTCTTCCTCTCTCGAGAAAAACTTGTCTTTTTTTTTGTTTCCGCGTCTTCGTAAACAAAATTTTTGAATTTATTTGAAAAAAAGAAACGACCTTCGGCAAGCAAGCAAGAAATTATTGCGGACTCGACGTTTTAATCACGTAACGATGTAATCGATCAAGGAATCCCTTTCGGAATGTTTCGAAAAATGAATAAAGGTCGATGATGACGTTCGCGTTGTTTCGTTTCCTTTGAAATCATTTACACCAATTCCCGAACAATACACGGTTTGGGCTCATTGTTCTCTCGGGAGATTTAGTACAAAGCCATTTTAGCAGCAGGTAAAATGTATTGTCATCGCCTGGGCCGCCGGCGCGAGACTTGTCCAGGGTCCTCGCTTCCGGGAAGCACGTTTCTCCGAAGGGATCTCTTTCTCTGATCGACCTATCTCTCCCCCCATCGTAAACCTTTCCCTCGCCTTTTGACCGGGCATTTTCAGATGCCACAGCGCCCCGCTGTTACCGCTCATTTCTAACATTTTCGCTTTTCCGTTCCATTTCCGCTCCTTCGCCGTGTGAAGGTGTCCAAGTCACGTTTTCTTCGTAAATGTTTTTCCGTTTTATTCACGAAACCTTGGGGCTTGTTTTCATGACACTTTTCGCGCGAAAAAGACAAAATGTTTCGAAGGAAATGTATTGTTTCCGAAATGCCATGAAATTAAAAAAAGAAATCGAGGTTTTCAGGATTTTGAAGCAGCCTTATAAAACGAAGGAATAAAGTTATTTGGGATGAGAAAAAGCCATTTCCGATCATTCTGAGAGCTCGGAGACTCGCCGGAAACACCCACGCTTCGGCAAGAACGCGTGAACAAGCTCGCTTTTGCCTACACTGCATTCGATTTGTTACGATTTCAAAATTTACTTTCTTTTTATCTTATCTCTTATCACTTATCTCTTATGTCATAGCTCACTGGAATAGACTTATCGGCTCCAAAGTTTGTCTAATTTCGTGATGTTGTGGAATGGTTTAAATCGCGTTTAGCAAACATTTATTTTATTTTTATCTGGCTTAGAATTCAGCCTTATCAAACATTTTCCTACACAAAAAGCTCGATTTCAAAAAGTTACAAATCCATAAATTTTTCGACGAACACGAATAGTTTTATTTTACAATTAAAATATGGAGTTTACACTTTTCGGCGCGAAATTCAAATCCGATTATTTTTCGAACATTAACAATTTACGATAGAAACCATTTATCGGTGTTTAATTTTCAGATTCGCTCTAATTTTGCTCTGCAAATTTCATGACGGAGGTAGCCAGCTTCGGTCCCCTCCCCCACATCGTCCCACGCTTCTACGGCTATCGAATGTATGTGGGCGTTTATGCGCTCGTACACGATACAAGGTGGTTCCTGAGGACACTGAGTATGGCCAGGTTTGGTCTCCGTAAAGACCACTTGAAGTGCATAAAGTGGGTCTCACCTGCGCACTTGTACATTTCAATTTCGCTTCAAGATGACAAAAGTTTCATAAATCGAGTTTTCCACAATTTGCAATCTCATACTGGCTAAAAATATTAAACTGGGCCGAATAAAACAAACGAAAAATCTTTTATTGAAGACTACAACAAAAATATATTACAAAAATTACACTTAAATCAGAGTTTACATAAAATTGAGCTGTAAATACAATTAATCTTCTGAATAAAAAGCAACGTACAAAATATATCCGACTATTACGCTTTTGTAAAAGCGATGCACCAAAATTTCGTAGATTCATTGGCCTCGGGACCAGACTTTTTTACAATATAGAATTTTTCATTGTTGCGTAAAATTATTACCCATTTAAACTCGAAACTTTAAAAATTTACATGCAATGGATCGTGGAAAACGCAGTTTCCTTATTCGATGTATTGTCTGTTCTCTTACTCGATAAATTTGCTCAAAAATATACGCCTGTGTTTTCCAAAAGAATGAGGAACTGAAAGAAACATTAAATGTTGTCGACGTGCCATTGAGTCGCGACGACCGTTCTAATGGGCGGTTTTTCTCTGAGATCTTGCAAGAATTTGTTGATGTTTTCGTAGTACCCGGGTTGCCTCCAGGTCTCCATGTGCGTTCCGCCTTGAAGCCCGATGAATATTTTAAAGCAACTCCTGCATCGTTTCAGGAGCATCAGCATCATTCGCGGTGGCACCAAAGTATCGGCCAAGCCCGATATGAACAACGTCGGCAAGGTCACGGACTTGACTTTCAGGAGGGAGAGATACTGAAAGATAAAAAAAGCCGTGAAATCTTCGATCCCAACGACGAGTTTCCATCGTTGATGCCTACTTTATTCTTGTAACAAAAAAGTGGAAGATACGAGAGCAGCTTGGACTTGACGAGAACCGCCGCCATCTCAGGAATGTCGGTGAAAGTGTTTTCGACTATGAGACACCAAATTTTCTGCGATATTTCCGGTTTCGAGGCCAGATCTATGGCGACTGCTCCACCTGTAACGTCATCACAAATCTTAGTCATTTGTTTTTCAGGCTTTGCCATTCGACGAAACGATTCTACCTAAAGATCTACCAAACACAATAATGTTGGTAGTGTTGATATCTCTACGGGACATCAAATAATCGAATCCAGCTTGAGCATCCATGTACAAGCCGTCCTCCGTCGGAGAACCCTGTGAAAATCCGTACCCTCTGTACTCGAGCATCAAAATGTTGCAGCGAACTTTGTAATACAGCCCCACGACGTTGGGAAGTCTGAAAAATGAGAAACGGAGGATTCGGTATTCGCCTTTTGCATTTCATCTGTGAATCCTTTGCACCTGTGGCCGATGTTTCCAGCGTTGCCGTGGAGGTAGAGCAACGTCGGCGCCGACTTTTCCTGGTCCTCGGTTTGAGGGATAAAAAAAGCATGGAGCATCGTTCCGTCTCGAGATCGGATATAAATGCTTTGATACGGCAAACTGAACTGCGAAGGTGAGGGTACGTAGACTCTGGCATGCGTCGGCGATTCCGGCTTGTACAGAAGTTTATCCTCCAAGTGGTAGAGAATGCCTGTTGATGAAAAACAACTAATTATTTCGTGAAAATATCGACATTCTACGAATAAAAAAACAATTAAATACATCGTAAAAATTTACGAAAATCAAGAAAAATGTTAGAAAGAATAAAGGAATGGAATTTATACTTGTTATCGCGAAAAAAAGTAGAACGAAGGCGAGAACGCCCCCGTAGAGCCAATAGAGGAGGAAGCAGCCGAAGATGTAGACCCCGGAGAGCGCCCAAAACTTCATGAGGACGTTGCTGAGCAATTTGACGAGTCGGCTGCGAGCCAAAATTTTGCCGAGCGACATTCTGGCTCGGCATGCGTTCAGCGTGGAATTTGTCGCGCGAAATATTTCCTTGGAAACATGATCGCGCCCGAGAGGTTAGGAAAGGTTACCTTGCGGGAGGCGATCGTACTCCCAGGGAACGAACGCTTTCCATTATACTTTCCCGACCGCGATTCCCGGATGCTCGGGAATTTTAATTGACGTTGCTGGGTTCGATTCGGTTACTTAACTTCTCTCATTTTCTTTCGAACGAAGAGTAAACAAACGGGATTAACACGCCATTTTTTGGTTCTCGCTATTGGCATTATTGATTTTTTTCTCTTTCTAGCACGGACTGAAAGAAAGAGAGAGACAGTATATGCTGGTATATACTGTAAACAAGTGTTTTCGCTATGGACGAGGTCGTTTTTCCGATTAATTATACTCAAATATTATTATTTGTAGCTTTTCTAGTGATTCTGATATCGTTAATGAGTTTTGCCGCTGGTTGAGAATTATTACTGCCGATTTTGGTTTTTCGCGAAAAATAACCTCAAAATGTCAAACGTTCGTAACAATGTATATTTATTTTACAGGAATTTAAAGAAAAAATAGACCAGGCGTGCAGAACCGCTGAGGAATTTACGAAACTGTACTACGAGAGCCTTGACAAACGAAGACACGTAAGTATCGATGTAATTAAACAAAACAAAATTTGACAATTTCTCCTATGACAAATTATTTTTTGTATCTACAGTTGATATCGAAAATGTACTTGGACTCCGCAGTGTTAATTTGGAATGGAAATGGCAAAGAAGGGAACAACAGCATTCAACAATTTTGGATCGAACTGCCAGCATCGGATCACACGATATTGACCCTCGATGCGCAGCCAATTTTCGGTGCAATTTCAATAGCATTGCATGATCGGAAACAACGAAATTGAATTACAACTTAAACGTTCTTTTTTTAGGTCCAGCGGTGGCGAATCAATTATCTTTGCTAGTAAAAGTCAGCGGACAAGTAAAATATCACCTGGAGAATAAACCAGCGAAGGCGTTCAACCAGAATTTCTTGCTCACGGCGCTCGGAGACAAATGGAAAATCGTCAGTGACTGCTTCAGGACGCAAGAGCCTCTCGAGTCCTGAAATGGTCTAGTGTTGCTTTGTACATAGTTTTTTTATGCTGTATTGTACGATTCTTTTAGTACTAATATTTGCAAGTTTTACTACTTGATGAAATGGATTAATGTATAAAGAAAGAGAGTTAAATTGCAAGTTTTTGATGTTAAGTGACTTGGAATGTAATCCTTGGTGTAAAATACTGACTGATGAATGTTATAAAGATTCAATATTATAGGCATGAAGTAATAATAAGAAAATACTTTCCAATAACTTCAAAATCAATATGAATTATCGAGTTTCAATAGCGAAGGGTTCATGAATAAATTCTAGAGTTTAAAATATTCGATCGTATTCAAATGTGTGCGGTGAATCAGAGAGACTTCACGATTTTTGTACTCGGTTTTTTGTGAATTGTTCAATTTACATTATATCCGAAGCTAATTCGAATTCTGTCTGATTATTTCCTATTACCCAAATTGACACATTGAACAAATTTTTGATTACTTAAAGGATAATTAGGTTTATCCAATTAAATTAATGTAAGCAGTATTGGCCAGTATTCTCGTCAGTCTATCGATTAAATAATGGGGTTAATTACTGAGCCAAAAAAAGTTATCAATCTTAAATTGTTTTCTAATGATCTCTGTGAAATTAACGACCATGGATACTAACGTCAGCACTTCGAAAACGTCAAACTGCAACGATGTTGACCTTATCCACGTCGTGTTTCGTTTTATTGCTCTTTGTTTCCCATTCAAATTCAACAAAATTGACGAATGTTGTGGAAATCGATAGTGGACCGATCCAAGGCGCAATTTTGGAGAATGCGTTGAGCAAAAAGTTATATTCATCGTTCAAAGGCATTCCATATGCGCGTCCACCGATCGACGATCTTCGATTTAAGGTAAATGAATAAAATCATCCACTTTTGAATAGCCAAGAACCGAAAATTACATATTGCATTCCCAATCTTTAGGCACCTAGGGAACCTATTCCTTGGACGTCGGTATTAAATGCAACGGAACACGGCAGCATCTGTGCCCAAAACAAGGGGACATGCATAGGAAGTGAAGACTGTTTGTATCTTAACGTGTACACGAAGGTATAAAATTGCAAGATAGTTCAGTGTTGTATTTTCGCTAAAAAAACGTACTTTTCAAAGAAATACGATTGATTTATCTTTTAGGAAATTGTAGCATATTTGTTCGATGACTTAATCGGAATGAAAAGATTCGGTAAATTTTCTCTTTCAATTTTAAAGGAATTAAGTGGTCCTTCATGTAATCAAGGAAGAGTTGAACGTTTACTTTTAATAAATGAAGGATTGAGAAGTTTGCCTTTTTATAAAAAAAATAGGTGGCGGGATCAAAAGTACAAGTGTTTGACCTGTATTTCGTGCGTACACTGATTGAAGTTAAATTGATGAATGATATGACGATTGTTAATTAACTGCGGCGGAAGTAAGATTTTAATATGATTTTAACAAGTATTTTAACCGGAAATAGAATGAAATGAAACAAGCGTACGTGTACCTATTTTTGGAAAAGAAATTCACATTATTTTATCCGGAGTAATCTACGGAAATATTTTGCGACAAGGTTTCATCAGAATAAAACCATTTCTTTTTTCAACAAGATGGATTTCGATGTTTCTTCCGAACTGCCCGTTTTATTATTGTTCCACGGTGGTGCATTCCTCAGAGGATCAGGAAACGTTGAAAAATATGGCCCGGATTTCTTAATCGACCAAGACATTTTACTAGTCACATGCAACTATAGATTGGGCGTGTTCGGTACGATAATTTAAACAGTAAAAAAGGACTGGCAATTCAATGACTTTTTGGAATTTCATAGGCTTTTTGAATATCAACGACAGTCGAGTTTCTGGTAACAACGGATTGAAAGACCAGAATATGGTTCTTAAATGGATCAAGAGAAACATTGCTAAATTCGGGGGTGATCCTGAAAACGTTACGATTATGGGTCAGTCTGCAGGGGGCGTTTCTGTGGATGCCCATTTGATGTCCAGCGAGTCTCGAGGTATTTTCTTCTTATCAATTTATAATTTAATGTATATATTATAAATAAAATCTCGAGAGTGAAATAAATGAACGTTTTTAATAGGATATTTCCACAAGTCTATTGCACTGAGCGGCTCTATATTTTGCCCGTGGGGGTTCCAGACGCAATTACAAGCGGAAAAAGCAGCTTTGGATTTGGGCCGTAGAATGACGTTTGGACGAGATTTAAATTCAGTTGAATTAATTGATTTACTGGAACGAGAATCCACGTGCAATATTGTTTTTTTGTCATTGCTGAATTTCGGAGACGTAAGTTGTTTCCCGTTTTTAACACCGATTTTCATGAAATTTGATGACTCTTTTGTATTTTCAGCTCGCATCTTTCAAACTATCTTTCGTGCCGTCTATTGAATATCCAAGTTCAACGTCCAAACCTTTCATCGACGAATGTTTCGTGAATAAATTCATCAGAGGAGACATCCACACAGGACCACACATCATGGGTTTCACCAGTTTGGAATCTGGGAAGTCTATATCGAGTGAGGGATCAATAATTACTTTTTCGTAGCAGGATTTAATTCTCACCATTTTTTCCTCATTCCAGTGGCAAATAATTTTCTTCAAAAAAATTTGGACCCTTGGAATCTTTTTGGATCATTCTGGCAACCTGCTGACAACAAGTTATACAATAATGGTTTAGTAACAAAAATTCTAGAGGTATTTTTCGTAAATATTGAGTAGTTTGTTGTGGGTGTGATCAGAGTATGTTTGTAATCATATGCAATTTTTTAAGACGACTTCGGATAATTTATTTACTGCGGGGATCGACCTGAAGCAACGATACATGGCGAATCACGGACAATCAATTTACTACTACTATTTCACTTTCGATTCCTCGGATTACAATGATCATCGTGAAAAACCGTTCTTAGGTATCGTGATGTCTAAGTGAAAAAATATATTTACAATTAGCATTGGAAGGTCTAACTTTCATTCATTCTAGGTGTGCAACACGAAGAAGATTTGCAGTACATTTTCTACAAACGAGATACGGATCAACCGCTGGATTATTTCGATTCCGATGATGAATTAGTCAAGGCTAACGAAATCGCTCTCACGCGACATCGGGTTGTAACGATGATAGGAAACTATGTTAAACACGGGTCAGTTTTTACAAATTTTAAAACGTAACGAAATAGTACTGTGTCAAGAACGAGGAAATTTATTTTGTTTTAGAACGCCTACTGTAAATGCTTCCGGCAACGTAACCTGGGAAAGGTCAAACTCAACGGGTGGTTATATGAACATTGGGGAAAATTGGGTTATGCACCCTGAAGAACGACCGCTTCGCAGCGAAGTCGAGGATATTGAAAAGAGATACGTAAATACGTATGAATCTAATGAATGCGTTCCGAAATCGATGGATTCTGATCCCGGAATGTTCCTGAAATTAATAAATTCATAATTCAGGTTCTGGAGATTTAAGGTAGATTACAATGAGAAAAAAATTAACGTTTCTCGGGCTTTAAATTGCCGCTCTTTTAGAGGACCATCAATGAATAAAATATGTCAGGTAAAACAGAGAAATGATTTCCATTCTGTAACTTTGAAGAAATAATAATAAAAATGTTGTTCATTGTACAAATTCAATCTTTATAATAAAATTTCCTGGTCAAATTGTTACCTCGATAAATTTTTGTCCCTCAAATAGACAAAACGAGTCGGGGAATTCATCTTGTATATTTTTCTGAAATTCTAATCAAAATGTAAATTTATTCTGGAAAATATAATTTGTTCGCGAAAACGTACAGTCAATAAAATCGAAAAATAGAACGTATAAATAACTCGATAATTCTACGTTTGTTTTCGAAAAAGTCTCATTTCTTTAAAGCCCCGGAAATTTTGAAATTTCAAATGATTTCTTCTTTTATTGACAATTTTTAGGGACATTGCAGCTGTTTTTTTCGATTTTCATTTTTGCGAAACATAATTTCAAAATATTTTATAACATTTTTTCCATTTAAATACAAATAACCCAACTTATTTTTCATAATCAATTCAGTACTGTCAAATCCCGGTGATCCGATCGTAAAATGAAGCAGCGAATGCGCGCGCATCCATGTGCGCGCGCGCTCCACCGCGGAATAGTCGAAATATGAAACAACGAAATGCGGAGTCAATCCAGCAGATGCTTCAAAACCGTCGCCGAGAATCGGAAAATTTCACTTACCTCGTCCACCGTTACATAAAAAAGAAACTCTCTCCGATCGACAAAAACTTCGCAACCCCAATCAACAATGTAAATAAATTCCCCGGTCCCGATTCATCGAAAAGTCGCGATTGAATCAGCAAAAAGTGATCGTTTTCGCCAACCTCGGGTGTGATATAATCGCTCGTTTTTCCCCCCGAAATTTTTCCGCCGTCTGCAAAAAAGGTATTTTAACATGAAAATTCGTTCCCCGGGTCGTTTTTATTTCCGATAATCGTCATAAAAGCGCACTAATTCAAAATAATCAAACAGTCCATGCAAGATGATAGGTCCTTCGTCCGCGAGCGGAAACGCGTCAAAGCGAGAAGTCGAGGAAACCGCGGCGGGGGTGAAGAGAAGAGCTTTTGAGGATTTGGACATCGACGAATTCTGCGACGAGCTTTACCACAAGAAGCAGTACCTCCCGGAGCTCAATATCCCGGTCGAGGATTTCGCACAAGTGACCGATAACTCGGGATTGTCGCCGATGTCCGCGCAAGAAGCGGTGGACATCGGTTCTTTGACGAGGCTCGAAGTCCTCGTCGTCGACGGCATCTGGGACAACGAGGACTTCGAGGAAGTGCACCTGACGGAGCTGACGAACTCGTACCTGGAGCCCCAGGAGCTCCAGAAGATCCCGGAGAAGTCCCAGGAAGTGCCAATCGTGGAGGCGGTTTTCAGCGCCGTCCCCACGTTCTGGCAAACGAGCCCCGAGCCCCAAGCTGCCAAAACCGTTGAAATGAAACCTGGACACCGCGTCACTTCGTGCCCCGACGAGGAAGACGGGAACCTCTCCTGGCTCTTGGACTTTAAGCTCGATTCCCTCATCGAGTTCCCCGACGAAAAGTCCAATCTGCCCCCGGTCAAAAGTAATCTCTTTTTCGTTCGTACGATTTCAGGGGCTGTTTTTTCACGGGGAATTGCATTTTGTAGGCAACAAGGGAAAATGCGGGAGAAACAGCGCCGCGATGTATATCAACGAGGTTCGGAAGTCCCAGAATTACGATAATTCGAGGCTCTCGAATTCCTCGTACGGAAAAACGGAAAATTCTTCGGCTCGCTCTGGGCAGAAGAAACCGCCGTTCACGTACACGGAGCTCATCGAGCACGCTTTGCAAGAGAACGGGGAATTAACGGTTTCCGCGATTTATCAGTGGATTTCGTAAGTTTTTTTGTGCTTTTTTATGATGTTTTTGAGTACGTTCGTTTTGCGTGAGAACGATTGGAATTTTCGCGGATTTACGAACTACGTCGTGAGACGAAGGGGCGAGGGTCCTGCTTGGTACTCGGTGGTACCGCTGCCCCTGGCACGGCCCGGTACCACTCGCTCACCCTTCGATATAGAGCGGACTTTACCGTGCGTCCTCGCTCCGCCCCCGCTCCCTGATCTTTCACCTGTTCAATCCCAGGTTCGGGATTAAAAATGAACGCTATTTAATTGCGGCGAAATCAAAACCGATACAAATTCTTGCCATTTGTAACGAGGCTTTTCATTTTTTATGCAAACTTGGCACAGTTTATTAATATACGCCGATAAAAACAAAATGGAAAATGAAAGTTGAAGATTTTTCCTTATTTTTAAGCCTCGAAATCATAACGATAATAATTTTCCGAAGAGAACAAATTAACCAATTACGAGACGATTTATAATGCAAAACTTTTCGAAATTCAGCAAAATCGCGGTACACGAACAAAAAATGGAACTTTGAAAACTGTATTTTAAGTATGCGAAACTGCGATGATTTTTCAACACTTTTTTTGGATTGAAAAAATTTCCGAGTACGTTCATTGTGAAAAAGATTGGGGCCTTTTCCATTTTTCCAGACCGTCGATATATTTTTGGTAAAAAAATGTATCGCAATCGTTTTATTTCAACGATCGCGATCATGGGAGCGTAAAAGCGAAGCGTTTAAACGAGAGGCCATGCACCCTCGATAATTGCGTAATGGGTAACGCGCCGATGTCACGGTGAAGCAGGTGAAGGAAATTAATCCTGCAGGACGCAAGTCAGGACTCGATTAAAGCCAAGCAACAGACAAGAACTCGTAATTGAGCGTGCTGTTACGTGCCTGTCCCTCATAAATTTTTCTGAAAAGCAACCCTCGCATTCGAAAACGTCCCTGCGAACTTTTCTCGTCCTTACCGCATAACTCGCTTCAAACACAGATTAACATCGCGCCATTTTTTACAATGATTCGCATTATTTCCAGTGAACATTTTCCGTATTACAAGAGCAACGACGACCGCTGGAAGAATTCCGTGCGACACAATTTATCGATCAATCCGCACTTCCGAAAGGGCTCCAAGGCCCCTCACGGCGCGGGCCATTTGTGGGCCATAGCGAACCGGGACGAATGCAAATCCCGCCCGATCTTCGGCAATTCCAGTATTTCTTCCGCGACAAAACAGATCTTGAAGAGCATTTCGATGGAGAAAACAAAGGAGACTGTACAAAAGTTTGTAACGGCTGTTCTTGATCGCGGACAATTATTTCGCATTCTCATTACAATTTTTTCGAACAGTCAAACGATAACATTGGACGAAATCGAAGCGGCGACCGCGAGCATTTGTCAAGTCGAAGAAGACGAGGAAGAAATCGGGAGTTCCGAGAGCCTGGAGCAAAGCGCGGAGCAGATTCTGAACGGCGTGAAGAAAAACGTCGAAGTGCAATATTTGGTGCCGATGATTGGCTCGGAAATCGCTGAACTCGATGAAAATCACCGGAACGCGGATCTGGAACAGCGCTGTTCCTCGAAAGAAACAGGTATACAAAAATGTTCTACTCCGGTGTACAAATTGAATAACGGAATAGATTTCGCAGATTTCTTGAATCCTGTATCGAAAGAGATCGTCGCCGAGGAATGCGGATTGATCGGCGAGGGATATCTGGTCACGGATCTAAACCCGACGGTCCTGGGCTTGAACATGACGGAGTCGGAGATAGTTTCCCCGGAGAATCTTTTCGGGGAAGAACTGAGTTTCCAGTTTTACGAATTGACGTCGCCCTCGCAACTGCAGTCCGCTTGACACTCGGAGAAATTGCAGTTGATCGTCGTGGACGACGCGGAAGTACAAATAAAAGACGACGATTACAAGTCAGGATTGTCGCCGACGACGTAAACGTTTTCTAATCGCGCGGTTTCAATGTTACATTTTCGCTTATCGGTTGGAATTTACTTTTAGAAACGGAATACTTGACGTTTGGTTTCTTCTAGTCCTTTTAAAACAGTATCTAACATTTTTTGTATTAGAACGTAAAAATATAACATTTACAAAGAAACTTGGTTGTTTATTCCTTGTTTTAAAAATGTGACACGTTAATCTATGTAATTGACAAATAAGTTGCGTAGCAATTAGGGTTTTTTAGGCGCTTTCTTAACATCTTCGTCATCGTCAGCTTGTTCTGCAATCTTCTGCGCGATATGCGACTGTTGCATCTCCTGCAACCTCGCCACGAGTTTCGCCGTTTTCTCCTGCTTCTTGGCTGCCTTCTTTCGCTTCTTGTCCTCCTTCTCCTTCTGCTCCATCATCAGTTTAAATCTCTCGTCTTTCATGTCGATTTTGAATCCAAAATGTTGACGAACTTCCTCGATCAGGCGGTCTTTTCGTTCTTTCGCCGCGCGCAACGCCGCTTCTTTCTTCTCGACTTTCATGGCTAAATCCTTTTGCCATTTGTTCACCTGTTTCATGTTTTCTTCGATCTCTCGGTCCCTGAAATGCATTTTTGATTAATCAACATTGAAGAATTAATGTTATTACATTATTTTGAAAAAAAGAGACCTCGCCAACATGGTCGCTTTCTCATTCTCGTTTTTCTCCTCGATCATTTGCCATGCCTCATGCAAGGTCTGTGGATATTTCACCCTCTCGTACTCGACCATGTCCTCGATTTCTTCTTTGAGAGGCCAACAAATTCCAGGGTGCGCGCCGACCGCTTCGAGGCCGTATCTCGCCATCATTCTTCTTTTATAATTTATTCTGTCGTGGAACCAATCCATGGACTCCGAAAACGGCAATTTCCCATTCAAGATGTTCCTGTGCGACGGATTCAGCCTCGAAATATTCCTTATTTTCTCAATCATTTCCGGGTCGTATCTATTTTCATCGTAACGTGGCTCGTGTTCCGCCGTTGACAGATCGGCGATTTCTTCTACGGTTTTCTTTGTCGCTACCGACGAGCAGTACCGAGAGGAAAAAATTATCGGTGATTTCACGCAGCGCTGCAGCGACAGGATTTTCAGACTCATGATTCGCGATTTATTGGAAGTCTTGCATTACTCTGGAAAATAATTGAGGAACATTAATCGGTGGCAACGAAAAACTAAACCGAATTAATGAAAATTGACGTAAACAAATAGTTATTTTGGTTGTTGTACATCGGATTAATGAAGGGAGAAATTTCTCGGATTAACAGCGTTTCATGATTTCAGGAATGGTTTTGAAAAATTCAACGTACGTTATAAAGTATCTTTGATGAATCAATTACTTTTCACATCAATCCGAAAACTTTTTTTCGCGAGTTTGAGGTTATGTTTTCGACGTGAAATTTAAAGCGCATCGCGAGCGTGCGCGCGTGTATGATTCAAGATGCGTTTACATGTGCTGCGATGTCAACAATCGCAGCACATGTAAACGCACCTTGAATCTTCATCACAGATATACACAGCCGAAGGAACCGAAAGTCACGCGTCAAGGAGTGGAATGACATTTACAATTTGCTGGTGAACTTGACTATAGAGATACAGTTTTATTTTGAATAAAAATTCGCGATTTCGGCAGGAGCTGGTTAATGAATGGAGCAGTGAAAAATTAATTCCAACCATGGACGTAAACGAGCTGGACCAAAATTTGCTCCACCAGTTTAGCTGCCTTGGAACGACGGACAAAGATGACCTGGTTAAACAGCTCCAGAGGCTGCTCGCGGGCAGTCAGCTCAACGAAACAACCGCCACTTTTTTCCTGGACATGAACAACTGGTAAACACTTTTCCCGCGATGTTTTTCCGCTTATTTACGTCGCTTTCTCGATCCACATAACCTCACATTTTCAAAGTTAACAAATTCGTTCGACGACCGCAAGCGATCGGAATTTTTCACTATTTCCTCACGCGCAACAATTTCAATTCCCGATGTAATTAATTTATCATTCCAATTTTTTACAGATGAAAATTCCCGTGCATTTATTTCTTGGGAGTTTGAATTCACAAATTTGCGATGTTTTTCAACACGAAATGACGGTAATGACGTAGTTACTAATTTACATGTTAAATTACAGGAACTTACAAGCAGCGATATGCAGTTACTTTGATTATGAATCTCCAATAAAGTTGCCATCGATGGCCTTACTCTGCGACAGCACCATCGGCGAGGGCGAGTCGATCCCGCCGTGCACAAAATTCAGAAAGTCTTGGCGAGTGCAGAACATCGGTACCGAAGCTTGGCCCGACGGGATTTGTCTGCAGCACACGGGGGGTGCATTAATGGGCGAATGTACGAGAGTCGAAGTCCCTCCTTTGGCTCCCAAAGACACGGTCGAGCTCAACGTCGACCTGACGAGTCCAGCGGACATTGGTGTTTTCCAGAGCAAGTGGAGAATGATGACGTCATCCGGTTCCTATTTCGGAGGTGAAGAATGCCTCGAATTCAAATTTATCGAGAAAGAAAATCTTGCAAACGATGCATTGCGTTTTCTATTTCGCATGCATCTTAAAGTTATGTTTTCTCTGATAAAACTTATGAATGTATTTTCAGACGTCATCTGGGTGATAATAACGGTGAGCGAAAGCGGCACGCTGGCGCTGACTCAACAACTGCACCATTTGAGCACTTCGCAGTCCAACGACGTGCAGATGTGCTAGCCCTCGTCGTCAGGCTTTCTGTTTTCTGCAGTTCTGGACTTGCGCGAATCGCTCAACGGGGGAATTACTAGAACTACTACGATGCACGACCAGATTTCAACGGCAATGAAGAATTGTATATTTTTTGGTTTATTTTTTTGTAAATTGTAGGGATTCTATGAATCATTTTTGTCGTCGAAAAACATTTGAATAACTTTTTAAACATTGTAAAATTTTATTGCGTTTTATTTAATCAGGGAAAATTTTTGTCGAGTCGAGTGCGAGTGTTTTTGCCATAACTTTAAACGAGAGAGAGAATGAGTGAGTTCGCGAGTGAGTTTATGGGATGATTTTACAAATGGCCTGCAAAGGCACAATCCATATTTGCAAATGAGAGTTCGAATTCTGTTGGATATATTATCTTCGGAAAGGGTGAAATCAGATTCATTTTTACGTTTATTTTAAGCCTTATAAATGTAACTACGGACTACGTATCTTTAGCGGATACTCAAAGTCATAAGTTATAAACGATGCTGAGATAAGTTTATTAAAAATATAATTTTAATAGGAAAATAGTACTTTCATTGAAGGAAATGATACTGACAAATTGTTACTCTTAATTGTAATTAAACAGCCATTTCCATGGCAATTTTCGGATGAGGCTTGTAGTTTTCCAAAACGAAATCTTCAGTTTTGAAGTCGTCGATGTTCTCTACTTTGCGAGCGATTTTCAGTGTCGGGAATGGCCTCGGGGTGCGTTGTACTTGTTCCTCAAGGGCGGAAACGTGATTAGAGTACACATGACAATCTCCCATTGTATGCACGAATTCCCCAGGCTGAAATCAAAATCGTCATCATTTTTCTGTACGTTTCAAGGCCTTTAAATACAATATTTTGTGCTTTGCCTTCAAGTTCGTCACGTGAGCTATCATATAAGTCAGAAGCGAATACGAAGCAATGTTGAAAGGCACTCCCAGACCCATGTCGGCGCTTCTTTGATACATTTGGCAGGAAAGTTCGCCATCGTTCACATAGAATTGCACCAACAAGTGGCACGGAGGAAGAGCCATTTTCTTCAGGTCCGCGGGGTTCCAGGCTGACATTATTATACGTCGATCTTCTGGGTTGTTTTTCAACTTGTCGATGACTTCCGCCAACTGGTCGACTCCTGGGGAAAACCAAAATTGTTTAGTCTCTTTTCATGTTGAATTTCGAGTCTTTTGATAACAGTTTTATCGCTTTAATGGAATCCACCTTGACCGGTGTAGTCGGTGTGCATGTCGACGTATTGGGCCCCGAAATGACGCCACTGGAAGCCGTAGACTGGGCCTAAATCCCGTTCCTCTCGGTCGTTGAAGCCGCAGGAGTCAAGGAATGATCTTGAACTGTTCCCGTCCCAAATGTGAACGTCTTTGTCCATCAGCAACTTGGCGTTCGTCGATCCTTTGATGAACCATAGTAATTCTTCGACGACGGCTCTCCAGAAAACGCGTTTTGTCGTTAGCAAAGGGAAAATACCTAAAATCCAATGAAATTGAAATTCGCATTTGGAAATGCACATTTCGTGGTCTAAGATAAAATTCGACAAAATTTCAATTTTTTTTTTTTAGAAAAAAGATGCATTTTTTCTCCGAAATTGGAATTGATTTTCTTTTTATGAGAGTTAGAACTGATAAATATACAAACCGTTCCGCAGCGTGAATCTCATTTGCGTCCCGAATATTGAAAAAGTTCCCACTTTCGTCCGATCGAGTTTTTTATTGCCCTGGGATATGATTTTTTTTATCAGATCTAAATACTGATGCTCCTCGTGATCCTTGGACTCCGTACCGTTTTTTACGCCTTTGGAATTCATGATAATGATTGCTTTGTTACTTTTCGAATCGTACAAGGTGAATTTCCAGATGAGCCAGAACACTCGGAACATAAATATAATGCTATCTTTGTCAGCGTGGAAAATAGAAAGAGACGGAGCATTCACATTCCCGCCAAATTTTTTTTCCGATTTTCTCAACATTTTTACATGGATTGGCAATGAAAAACATTTGCGAAATTTATTTAATTAGAAATGAAACCTGGAACGTTGGAAAAATGATTCTTTCTGGGATTTCGAACTTATACTTTGCCTTATGTCGATAAAACAGTTTGAAAAATTTTTTATTTTGTAAATTAAAAAAGTGCAATGTTTAAATTTCTGGTAATGAAGGAAAAAATCATACAAGTAGAAGAGAACATTATTGATCCTTTAAAATCTTCGTTTAGCGAACGCGCGTAATTTAAAATGGCACAGTTTACGTAACAATCGCGAAGTCTGCAATTTTCATTCTCGTAACAATAAATCGAAATCAACATAGTGCAAACTTATGTAAAATTTAAAAAAATCATATAACAAAAAAATAGCGCGCAGCAGATTACGAGATTTTCGTTACGCATCGGCGAATTTCTCACTCGTCGCTGCATGAATATCATTCGAAATCGTCTGATAAGGGGAATTATTAATCATCAACGTGACTGATAAGGTTGAGTCCAATTCGAGTCGTGTAAAGTATTTCGTGAGAACATTTTGCACCACGAGGAAATCGGAATAAAGACTGAAGAGGAAGGAATGAAAAGTAACGGTGCAACGTTCAAGGGGGGAGAATAAGTACGCGGCTCTTCATGAAGCGAACCACGCTAGAGTTGATTTAATACCGATCGGAAGAATCGCGCGACACGGCAGTGCCCGTTTCGCCGAAAAGGTTCAAGTGCAAACGCCGCTTACATGTTTTTATTTTCGTGCAAGTAATTCTTTTACTCATTTTATTTTTCGATCGAAACAATGGTTTTCGAAACGCGCATCATCGCCGCTTTTTGATCGATTCGTCCTCGTAAAATGTGAGTAAAAAATTTGTCTGATAACCAAAAACTAGGATTTTTATGACAATTTTTTTAATACTGAAAGAAATAATGTTTTACGTCCACTTTGTTCGATCAATTTTTGTTATGGTTCTGATAAGAATAATTTGTTTTTCAAGCACTTTTGTTTACGAAATGAAACAAAAAATGACAAAATTGTTGCGTTCTGTGAATGACGATAAAACTGTCGAAAGAATTTCATGATCGTTTGAAAGAGATAAATCCCAGAAACATTGCAGCATTCGGCGACGCGTGTCGAGTTCGTGATTCGTTGCCAGTCCTGCGCGGCAATAATTCGATGTTTCAAATATTTTTCCCGCGGTCACGCTCTCTTTTGAACCGCATGAACGAGCAATTGAAGAATGAAGCGACGCACGAATTATTATCGATGCGCCCGATAACAATCCCGTTTTCTCTTTCAATTCTTTGAAAAAATACTTTTCCCCCTTTCCAAGAAGAAATCCCAAAATAATCAATGGAAAATTTGAAAGTCCGCCTTCGCGGTCGATTCAAATAATGGCGGAAAAACCGAGTTATTTAAATTCCGTTCGCGCCGATTTAACGGAAAGAGAGAAAAGCGAAATGTTTTTCACGTGGATCCGATTCGAATCATTTATCTGACTATCGATTGTGACGAATGCCCGGATGGTACATACTTTCACCGTTTGTACATACACACGATTCTATCTATGCATTTTTAGACACGGCGATTTCCGGTTTTCCGGTTACCATTGTTCGATTTCCGCCGCGGGACCATAGCGCATGCGTCGAATGAACTCTGACAAACATTACGCAACGCCTCCCTCGATTTACAGATTATACTTTTCACTTTAAAAGTTTCTCGATCCGAGAAATTCTTAAGTCTTTGGGAGCAAATGCGGCACTTGAGGTTGTAGGTCGTCGCGCTGCACTTTCCCGGACTTTTCAATTGAATGCAAACGTTTTACCGCAAACAAAAAAGTCGGGGACGTCGCACGAATGTTGGTGGCGCGAATTCAACGCTTCTTTTCTACCCAATGAAAGTTTAGGACGGGGAAGAAAAAAAGCCGCAACCAATAATCTGAGACGCGTCCGTTCGGCTCTGAATCTCTTTGTCGGCTGGAATAGGTGACTTTCTTTCGAGGCTAATTTTATTCTATGCCAGTCCAATTTACCTACAACGTTTCCAACGATTTAACGCTACTTTGACTGTGAACTGCTGTTGTCGCTGGTTTAAGCGGTTTCCGATCTTTTTTCTCGAGCGGTGAATTGAGACATTTACGACGCTTTCAAACTTTGAAACTCATTCTCGCTTGTTCGGGAATAAATGGTTCTAATTTAATCTCAAACGTTTAATTGAGCAGTTAACGGAAACACGAAAACTGTGGAATGTTGCAAATAACTCGCAACAACAAACATATCAAATTTGAAAAAATTAGATATTTACTATAATTTTTCAAAAATCTTATCCACGGAATGAGTTTTCGAAAAATCCAAAGCCAAAAATGTGCGAAATGACAAAATTGAAAAATCTCTGCAAAAACATCGTAAATATGAGGTACGAATTGCCGCGATGGGACGTTGGTTGCATCGTTTTTTTCCTTCGGGTAAAGTCTCTCGGGAAAAATGCAGTTTCGGTACTAGTACGGAAGATCGCAATTTCTATTCTGTTTGTGATGGCGATGCCGGTTCGACGCAAACACACCATTAGGGCACGGAACAATTTTCTGGCGCACAAAGCCGTAGCATGACGACGCTAAGCTCGTCCTCGCCTTATATTGTTATGCTCCGACGCGGTTCTATACATGGCAAATAAAAACCGTAATGAGTAATTTGAAGCGCATTTAAATACAAGAGTCGCATTATTATTCTTCCAGTCATTAACTCTTTAATGACAATGGCGAATGGCGATTTCCCTCTTCAAACTAGGTTCCGTGGGCTGAAGACTTTATCCCGTAAAATATGATTTTAAGATACATAAAATTATTTAAATTATGTATGGTGAACTTCCACGGTAATCAGTGTTCAATGGAAAAATGTTTTTCAATGTTATTAACAATCTTCTCACTCCCGCCAATGATCTTTATTGCGTCATTTTCATTAGGTCATTTCAAGAAAAGTATACGATGTAGAATGATTTTTGAGCTATGGATTTTGTAGGCAATTCGTCGCTCTTCAATTTCTCTCATTTGATAATTTTCTGTAAAACTTGAATTAAGCGAGTTATAGGGAAAAAACTGCGTTGGGGGGGCTAAAAGCCGGCACAGGACTTTAGGGGACTTTTAGGGGTTTAAAATACACGTTTCTGCCAAATTTTTTTCAGCAAAAATGTTTTTTTTGTGTCGAGAGAACGGGTATAATTATGATTGATTATGTATCTTTCGATCGAATTACAGCCACTTTATTTATGAGAATTAAATTTATTGTTAGTTGAGATAGAAGAAAATTGTTTTATTTCTGGATGTTATTACAATTTTGAATTAAAATTAGAAACATCGATTATTCTAAGGTAAAAAGTGATTGCCCAAAAGTGTAATCAGTTTCGATTTCAAGCTGAGCTATCGAAAGGTCGAAGATAATCACACAGTTACATTGTTCATAATTAATATTTTAAGTGAAATTAAAAATGATACCGATAAGACGTGAGAAAAAAACGTAAAATTATAAAAATTCTGTACAATAGTAAATTATAAAGATTTGAGATTGTGCGATTATCGATCCCAAAAAATGTGGAGTTCTATTTCTGGAAGTAATTATTTTTCATACACAACCGTGGCCATTTCGGATCTGAAGAGTTGATTTTTTGAGTTAAAAACGTTCAGAGAATAAAAGTAAACAAGAGAAAAATAGTTTAAAAAAGAAGAATCTATTTTTCTTCGATGATAGTACAATTTATAGTTAAATTTAGGAACATCGATAAGACAGGGAAAAGAGAAAAGATTTTCAGTGAATTACGCAAAGCATGGAAAGTTCAATACATTTTGTATGATTAAATTGAAAATAAATTTTCGATGTGTAATTCCTAATTTTATCGGGATTCTGCAATTTAATCAAGCACACGAAATTTCTATTTTTGTCGAGGATGACAATGTTATCTTACATAAAATCAAGTATTCGATAAGAAAAGACTTTGCGATAATGCGATTGTAATCCATCGATTTTACGGAAAATATCCAGTCAAATTATTGTTTCGTTCCATTAAAAAATTGAATTCGCCGGTTATAAAAAATTCTTCCGCGAAGCCTTAGAATAAAAATGGAATAAATCGCATTTTTTACGCTTTAATCCTTTTGCCTCTTGCTCAAAAACCGTGAAGTCGCGTATGGCGGCGAAGGTTAATGCACCGAGTCGAGTTTCGAGTATGGAAAAAATGCGAATCGAATTTTCAAGCGAAAAGCAAAATGTAGCGGCGGTCAAAGGTTGGAAAGTAGGGCTTCGCATAATCATGGCATTAACACACTTTTACGGAGTCGGTGGGCGACGGTAGGAGTTTCCGTCGACTAAATTTTTTCCACACGCGATTCCAGCGTGACAATTCAAAGAAGACGTTCCGATTCCTCGATCTCGCGTTGTGATTCGTATCTCTACGTAAACTGCGTATAAACGCACGAACTCCTCTTCATTTTCGGCAGCCATCAAAGGAACTTCACGTACCATAAATGTCGAGTTCCGAGGAGATTTTTCACGCGTGAAAAACTGCGACATTTGTCGGGATAAAAGTTTTTTCACGATAAGGAACGAGAAGAATTGATAAGGTCGTTTCGAGCGCTGGGAAGGCGTAATTAATTGGTAAAAAAAGTCAATTGAAAATATGTCATAAGTAGGTTGCTTTCATGCCTTTATACATTATATTTCGTTTCACTTATTCCTTATGCGTGAATGACCACGAAACAGTAGTAATTATTGTAGTTTCGTACGTTTCGGAATCGCTTGTAACGCACGAGATTTTTTGATTGATGCGTACAGTGTTTCAGCGTGAAACTTGACCATAAGGGGGTGCGAACGTTCAATTTTATAGCGGGAAACACTGTTTGAATACATTATTTTGAGTAATGAATAAAATATGCAAATTGTTACGCGCTAGACAAAGGTATTCGTTGCGCAGTTTGCAAATTATCATTAATTTACATCGTAAATTAACGGTTTTCTAGTCGTTATGTTCCTTATTCGGATGAAAAACGAGGACTTTTTCACTCGAGAAGCAGCCAATTTATTGTCCGATGAACGTCCAATTCAATTTCTCATCTCGATGTGTCGTTTTTAGCCGCGAGTGGCTTCGCGAATTACACGGCTTCATGTAATATCGAGATATAGATCATCGTTGAAACGCGAGGCCTTGCCCTATTAACAAAACGAGACGTTCGAAATAAAATTTACGCTCTTTACAACAATTTCTCGTTCATTGTTCGCGCTCAAAAACAATGTCACCGAGAAAGTAATTAACATTGCAATTTCGGAGTTTTTGAATAGAAGAAAAGATTTTCGAAGTAAGCATTTCATTTTTTTGAGGGGGTGAAAAACTCTCATTCGGAGTGGCAATATTTGCACTCTTTCCGGTGTGAAATTTCACTCTAAGAATGAATAAATAGAAGAACATTCGTGGAGTCAAATTCCTTCGTTTTATTTACAGTCATGCATATTTACGTAAGATCTCTTTATTTTAAAAAGCGTGGCCACTGCGCCGGCCTTATATTCGATCTTGTTAAAGGGTTAGCAGGCATCCAATTAGCATGGAAGCAACTTACAATCAGTCGTATTCTGTAGCCGATCGCGAGACCCTCGACAGTCGAACTCTTTCGCGTAACATGCGTTAAGAGCGATGATCGGTTAGTGATTCGCGCTCCAGAAAATTACTCAAGTGCGTCTAATACTGATCAAATTTCGCGAAGCTTTTTAACTAAATATCGTGAAAAGTTTCGTTTTTATTCGTTTCGGATTCCGTGACTATTTAATTAGGTAAATACCGTCACAAAAATACTCCATTCAAGTCGAATAGAAATTGACGAGTCATTTTTTATCAGAGTTTCAAATTCATCTGTTTCCAAGTTTCTGGTTTTTAAAGTTTTTAGTCTTTCCAAGTTTTAGGTTGGTTCATTGATTTTTTTCGGGACACTACACTCAATTACCGTGGACACTTTTTAGTATGAAAACGAACGTTCCCATTTGTTTCGATCGTAAAAATAGATCGTAAGAAATGTTCTTAAATTCAGATCCTACATAGATTCCGGAAATTTCCGAATGAATCGTTCGGTTGTTCTTTATCTGAGTAACGGAAAAATTCGATTTTCGTTTTTTCGTTTCTTGAACTTGATCTCTTCTACAGAAATGTCCAGCGCCGTGACCAACATGGCTTACCACGGACTCAGTCAACACGTAAACTTCGACAACGTGCCAGATCCCGGGGAAAGGTTTTCCCTTGAGGAACTCATCGGCGAAGGAACGTACGGCGAAGTTTACTCTGCCTTAGACAGAGACACCAACGACAAAGTTGCGATCAAAATTCTGGAAAATGTCGCGGACAACATCGAAGAGATCGAGGAAGAGTTTCTTGTTCTGCGAGATCTTAGCAAGAACTCGAACATCCCCATCTTCCACGGACTGTTTCTTAAACGCGCTGGACCATCGCAAGAAGAGGATCAACTGTGGTTCGTCATGGAGGTAAATCGAGTAGTTTCTTGAAGTTTCCATGTTACGTATACTATTTAAAAACTTGAGCGTGCTTGGGATGCACGGATGGAATGAAACTTCTTTGCAGTAATAGTTCGATTATCAAAATCGCGCGTTCATTCCAAACCCGCTAAAAAATGTTTCCCTTTTGAAAAAAACTGAGACATCGGTGAGAATCGTGTAGATTCTCATGAAATTCCGGAATAAAAATTGTCGGTGTCCCTAGCTCTGTACAGGGGGATCGGTAACGGATCTGGTGCAAGGTTTGAAGAAACACGGTCGTCGTTTAACGGACCAGCAAATAGCCTACATCATCAGGGAAACCGTGTCAGCGTTGGTTTACCTGCACAACAATCATTGCATGCATCGCGACGTCAAGGGCCACAATATTTTGTTGACAGAAGACGCCAACGTCAAACTCGTCGACTTCGGCGTTTCCTCGCATCTCGCTGCTACACTTGCCCGGCGAAATACCTCTGTAGGGACGCCGTATTGGATGGCTCCAGAGGTACCAAATCTTCGGTTTCAAAGTTAAAAAGTTAGATTAGAAAATTTGGGTCAGACGCGATCCGAGCATATAAATATTGCGTTTGTCGACAAATTGCTTCCAGGTAATAGCGTGCGAGCAGCAGCTGGATTCGTCCTACGATTCCCGATGCGACGTTTGGTCCATTGGAATCACAACGATGGAACTCGCCGAAGGCGATCCACCCTTGTCCGAACTCCACCCGATGAGAGCCTTGTTCCAAATCCCTCGAAATCCTCCACCCTCGTTGAAGAACCCTGATTTCCACACGACGGAACTCCAAGATTTCGTGACCGAGTGTCTCGTCAAGGACATGGAGCATCGTCCGTTCGCCAGCGAGCTCCAGGACCATCCTTTCCTTTCGGAAGTGGAGCCCATCGTCGGAAAAATCAAGTCGGAGATACGAGAGGAAATTTACCGGCAGAGAACGGAGGGTCGGGTGAACCGGCAGCCAGAAGTGACGACGAAACACGGCAAGTTGAAGACGAATCGGAAAGCTCAGCCTGAAAAAATGTACATGGACGATCTCGCCGCGCTGGACAACCTTTCCGAAGACGCCATCGTCGACCAGTTGCAGAACCGTTACGAAAGAGGTCTGATTTACACTTACATCGGGGACATTTTGCTGGCCGTTAATCCGTTCACCGATCTGGGACTGTACACGGGAATTGTAAGTACCAAAAAATCGGGATAGAGAATCTTCGGGAGATACCAACACGCGTTTTTACAGGAACAAAAGCGGTACAAGGGACAGGCAAGATCGGACAATCCGCCCCACATTTTCGCGGTGGCGGACGCGGCGTATCAAGCGCTCCTTCACCATCGTCGTAATCAGGCAATCGTCATAAGCGGCGAGTCAGGCGCCGGGAAAACCGAGTCTGCGAATTTACTTCTGAAGCAATTGGTTTATCTGAGCAAAGCTCCCAACCGAAACCTCGAAGAGAGAATCCTTCAAATAAATCCGATTATGGAAGCTTTCGGAAACGCGACGACCGGCATCAACGCGAATTCCTCACGGTTCGGGAAATACCTGGATTTGACGATGACGAAGGGCGGGAAAGTTACCGGGGCGAGGATTTCGGTGTACTTGTTGGAACAATCGAGGGTCGTCGCCCAATCGGAGTAAGTTGGTCGAGGTTAACGTTTCAAATCAGCCTTGAACTTCGCGAATCGATTTAATGACATTTATTGATTTAGAGGGGAACGGAACTTCCACATTTTCTACTACATGTACGATGGTTTGGAGGCCGCGAATCGCCTCGAAGAGTTCCATCTAAACAGTACTCTTCGTGAACAACACAGATACCTTAGGAACAACAACGACACTTCGCAAACCCACGTTGACATTTTCCAACAATTGAGCTTGGGCTTCAAAACGCTTGGCTTTCAAGACGATGAAATTGACACCGTATACAAGGTACTGGCCGCGATTCTTCATCTTGGTGATATCCAGTTCGAAGAGTTGCTGACCGAAGATAACACGGATAATAAAAGCGGAGTTATTGATATGGCGCCACTTCAAAGAGGTATGTAAACACAAATTTGAAAATCTTCATTTCGAAACTAGACTTCATTCAGATCCAAATTCGTTTTATATTAGACCTGAAATTTCATTTGTTAATTAGGATTATCTGGATTTTTATCTGTGTTTTTATAAAAGTATCTGACGATACTATTAATGATAACGTCATAAATCGCCATGATACGATACGTTAACGTTTTATGTATTTTTATCTGTGTTTTATTGTTTTTTTTTATCTGTGTTGAAATTTAAAATATGATCTAGATCTCATTTTTTATATAAATAAAAAAAATAAAATCTGGCTTCATTGAATGACTAAAAGTCGAGAGTAATTAGATTTTCATAATTATATGTACTATGATGTTACTCAAAAAGTTTCTATTACCCATCATAGTTTTTATTTTTTTGGAGAACGATTCCGATCGTCAAAATTTCCCATATCATACTTTACCGATTCCCAGTGTGAAAAATGCCACTTCAAATTATAATTTTCAGCATCCCAACTTCTCGGGGTGGACGAGAACGATTTCCTGGAAGCTCTGACCTCGAACTCGGTCGTTACCAAAGGGGAAACCATAATCAAGAACAACACAGTTTCCGAAGCTTCCGTGGCGTGCGACGCGCTGGCCAAAGGTCTCTACGGAAGGCTCTTCGACTGGATGGTCAACCAAATAAACTGTTTATTATCCTTCAACCGAGCCTGCAACTACGACCCTCTCGCGATCGGACTCCTGGACATATTCGGCTTCGAAAACTTCTCGAGCAACTCTTTCGAACAACTGTGCATCAACATTGCGAACGAGCAGATCCAGTTCTACTTTAATCAGCACATATTTACTTGGGAGCAGCAGGAGTACATGGCCGAGGGAATACCAGTCGACATGGTCGAGTTTTCCGACAACAGACCGGTTCTGGACATGCTCCTGAACCGGCCGATGGGGCTCTTGGCGCTTCTGGACGAAGAGAGCAGGTTCCCCGGGGCCAACGATCGCACCTTGACCGGTAAGAGTTGAGGTTATTCATGGATTTT
>JABFQM010000939.1:0-26424 GCA_022816865.1 Zelostemma sp. ZL-2020
AAGTGCCAATTTGGTTATGTTTCCTATCGTGCCGCGAAATTTGAAAATCTCAAAGAATACAAGACTGCACTGTTTTTTCGAACATTGAAATTGTTGTGTCATTGCAATAAAGGCTCAGGAGCTCTTTAGACATTACTTCGAGATGTTTTGAAGCGATTTTTCCATTTATTACGATGTATTTACGAGTGTAATTGTTCGACGCTTTTGCGCACGACAGGAAACGACGGCCATGGCTTCATTTACAGCTGCTACATTTCGAGATTTTATTTAACAAAACTTGCGATATTTCTCTGAAATGCCTGGTGACGTAGAAATGTTAAAATTGCATGACATTCTAGGATATTGAAAGTGCAAGAAAAACCTTAGTTCGGCGATTGGACATATTGCAATGGTGACTAGGGTTTTTTTAATTGCCAGGTTCAAGTTTATACTCTTACACTGCTAATTTGAGAATTTGGGTACTCGTTCATATTTAATTCTAATGGCGCTCCAACTACCTTAAACTTTTCCCTTCGAGTGCACAAAAATGTATTCCAAAGTACAATCATAAAACATAGCGTTGCGAAAAGAAAGTGTAACATTATCAACGATCTAAAATACGATTTGTAATGTTAATTCATGTAAATATTCGCGGGAAACAAGTTTGGTTGTTTGGTCGGTAAAACAGAAAGAAAAACGAAGGCAATTTTTAAGCCGACAGCTCGAATGCCTCGTAAAAAGCGCGCCTTACATATTCCGCAAGCCGGGATTTTTATCGTACGGAAAAACGGCAACAAACTGGGCATCTTTTCCCGCCAAGTTTTCTTCATTAAAATACCATAGAGGCTTCTCTTTCGAATAAAAATGTCTTATCCTTTACGTAATTCAAACTGAGGTTAATATAGTTTTATACTGGTGATTTACCAGGATTAAACGGAAACGAACTTGAGAAGAGATTAATATCTCACTTTACGTGGCGTGCGGTAAACAAAGCAGAGATTTTATCATACCAAAGCGGGGGCGTTATAGCACGCAATGAAACTCCTGTACAATGGTCGCTTCTAAGGAGAGAGATATGAAACGTTTCCAGCGTTTTGTCTCTGGATAAAAATACCTGTACCTGAACTTTTCGAAATAAATGCCCGGCAAAGCTACTGGTTCATGGATGAGCCAACGTTTACGTGCAAATATTTGCTACGAAGCGGAGATACGCCGATGGAAAAGCTTTTCACTCGAGCATGTAATCAAAATTAAAGCTCGGCATTGAAAGGAAACTTTTAATTCTTTATGAAACACAGTTTCGACCTCGCTGTCGCTAATTTCGGGGAGACACTGCTCCCGCGATATTGATCTTAATGAGTTTTTAAGTTAAGAAATCGCGATAAGAATGTGTAAGGAAAAATTTACGTTGATATTGAAGGACGGAAGCGAAATGAGCGATGGGGAAAATAAGTAAATAAAGCTGTGAGAGCAGAAAATGAGCGACTCGAGACTGATTGTTGGCTATAAAAACGGCAGACTTCGTATCGTCTCCATTAACGAAGAAGGTGTATATTGCTAACAGCATGGAACTGGCGTTGAAAAAGGTTTGCGGAATAAATGAGAGGGACAAAAGAAGGATGATGTCGTGAGGAAACACTTCTCGAGGCTCACATTTCAACTGCCAACTGCAAACAATGTAGAGCGCTTGGCTCTCTTTTCTTTATTTACTGGAAAAAAAAATTTCGTTTCGACAACTTTCATTGCGAAGCACATTCGTCGCGCATCTGTGAATGTGTTTTGCATAGCGAGTCAACGACACGTGATTTTAGATTAATTTTAAACGAGAAATGTGTTCTCGAAAAAGTTCGCCTCGGAAAACTTTGGTGAAAGCCAACTTTCGAGATCTCGTCAAAATTCGGTTAGATTTTATCGTCGCGATGATATTGTATTCGAGATGATGATAAAGATGAAAGGGATCCTTTGGAAATGTTGATGCAGAGGTGAATTTTTGTTTCACCTCATTGACATTTCGAGGAAAATATTTTATTGCGAATATTCCGTGACATTGTGTCCCCGGGGTACTCCGAGGTACAAGGAGTAATATTTTTTCCGTTACTAATATTCATACTTACATCGAGGATAAAGGCGGGAGTGTGGCGAGGGAAAAGAGTTCACCTCGTACTTTGAAGTGGAGCGAGCTTCAGAAAAGTGCTTTCCAGCTTTTTTTGCTTTAACAATGCTTTCTTGCGTGCAGCACCTTTCACTACTTCCACACAATCCTTGAAAAAATACACAAGGAGAAGAAAACAAATATTATTATCAAGTACGACTTTTGCGGATGTTCGTCGCGGAACAAAACGTGCCAAAGCATGATTGATGAAGGAGGCTTTGCGCGAAAGCCGAGGAAAATTATTTCTTTCATCGAATATTCAACGCGAAGTCAAATTTGCGCTTCTGATCCGGCGTCGAAACAATTTGTTTTTGTTTCGTGAATTCGCGTAATCCTATCGAAAGTACAGCAGTTGTAACGTACTTATCCGGATGATGACGCTTTAACGTCGCTTTATTCAGTGATGGGAATTACGGTAAATTCGCTTCATTAACTGCTCCGAAATTCGCCGAACCCGCTGGCCGTTTCATTCATTCCTTTCTTTATTCAATTCGACTAAAGTTTCGTAATTACCGCATAAAATCATCGCACGTTTTACTATTTTTTCAGCCTTTCCGCGCTTTCATTTTTCCTCCGTAAATGAAGTTATAAGGAAAAAGCTCTTTTTCGCGCTTCTTATTCATTAGGTATTTTATCAGACGTGCCTGGAAGATTAACGCAAATTTTATGAATCATTATACCTTTGCTCGTGTAAAAATTGAGATCCCGCGGAGCGTAGTGCGAAATGTAGAACTTGCATTAACTGTTGCAATGAAAATTATCATTTCGCCGGTGAAATGGTATCAAACCGGAGAATTATTTCTCGTCTTCATTTCAGAAAACATCGAAAGAATTACAAGAGTATTCTATTTTTATGACATTTAAACCTTCCAAGTTTTGCTGAAAAGATACCTACATAAAATCGTGTCGCCTTACATTTTTCTTATTTTAATTACGTTCTTTTGTTTCGAAATAAAAATTAAGTCTCAGTAAACTTTGCACTAAAACAAAAGCTGTTTATATTTTGTGACGTTCGTGTATTAGTATTGTTTAAAAAATGAAACAAAAACTTGTTTCTAGTTTAAGATACTTTAACTCGCGAAAGAAAAAACGATCTGCATACTAGAGATAAGAAAAGATAAAGCAGATAAGAAACTACTATAAAATAAAAAGCTTTATTCGTCCGATGAATCTTTGCAGAAAATTGTGATTACTGTATCATATAACTTAGAAAAGAGGAATATTGCATCAGTCGTCGCTGAGTAATAAATATAATAATTTAAAAAGATATTCATTGACGATGCTCTCGATCTTCCTTCGTATTCTTTTTTTTTTCCTAATACTTTAATCCCTTTCGATTTGCCAATCCCTTTTCGTATTTAAATACGATACACTCGATTAAATAAATGAAATATATAAATCTTGTTTTTATTATTTCATTCTGTAGCGAAAATATATTTCAGCGACTTGAAAATTATGGTTTTTACAAACCGGAATGGAAGATGACTCGATCTAGGACACTCTCCCCCACTTGCAACTCGCAATGTTTTTCAAATTCTATAAAAACTCCATCTCAATCAAAAAATCTTTCAAAGTCCCGACAACTCTAAATGAAATAACAAAAGTATTGGATCTTTCCAAGCGAAATGAAAGCATGTTTTGACAACATTCTGAAACTTGCAGTTCATATAAATCACATAAAAGTTTTATTTATGTCGAGCTACAACAGACAACTTTTATTTTCGAAAATGTTCGGAAAACAGACCGATTTTAGTTGCAATCACACATCGAGATTTGCTCATTCGTTCATATTTTTATATCACGATTCTACGTGTAATGATATTAGCTTTTAATAAAAAATTGCATCATTGCCAGGAATGTCCCAATCGAAACCTTAAAAAATTCCAATTCGTATGTACCTCATTTTGTGACATAAATACCTAGATTTCGCATCATACTCCAAATGTAGTACAATCAATTGACTTCCGCGAACGGAATTATCAGTACAGACTTATACTACGAATTCTTGAATGCCCGACTCGAAAGCGCTCAATAATTAAAGATAATTCGATAAATATCATCGCCCCAAACCGCTTCCACCGCAACATATGCTCATCTTATAAACTAATCCGAAAAGAAAGTATTAAATTTTTACAAAGCTGCGATACAGCGAACTTGCAGTTTCAACTTGAGTCGGTAAAAAGAAATTTCGTTTGCGAAATAAAGCAGCACGTGCCAGACCTCAACATTTGCGGAGATAAAATGTGCTGATTCCGAGGTATAAATCCTCGCTAGGAAATAATAAAATTCGCAAAACGTAAGGTCGTTGATTAAAATAGCGACGTGCCGAATTGGATCAAAACACATTTTTCTCGGAAGCGTTTAAGTTTGATAAAAGTTCAGGGTATAAGAGAACTGGATATTTCATGCGCGGTGTTATATGTGCAGTGTCTCGATTAAAGACGAAGTAATATGCTATGAATGTTGACGATAATGGGTCTCTGACACTGTCTTTATAATCCGATTTCCACCTAAGCCCCTTTGAACTCGCTGTACTGTGTATCTTGCTTTTTTTTTATTAAATTTGATGCATCGAAAAGCAAGTAGGTAGTTCGATATTGACACGTGCCATCGGGAACGGAAATAATCCCGTTGAAATGCAAAAATTGACGACGCTTCAATGGGCTTTCGCGGGACGAAAAACGCTCGCTCGCCACTTCAATCTAAAATATAATGAATTAAAACCTTTGCGTTGAAGATTCCAGGCAAGTTTTAATGATCCGATTCGTTGAAAAGTGTTTGAAGCGCCCTCATTACTGCATTGCAATAACGCAAAGAAGACGAATTATTTGCATTCTTTGATTCCTCCAAATTTACACCGTTCTCCCTCCTTTTTTTATCAAGGGGAGAATGAATTGCTATTGCCCTCGGACGATCGACGTATAAAATGTAAAGAAAACATTCCACGGTCTTCCCTGCGAATCTAACGAGACTTCGATCGACGTCAATGAAAATAAATGTCAACTCGGTGAGAAAGCCGGTAATTGCCCCAGCAAAATTATTATTTAATCGAACGCGAAGACGTAAAGGTGTGTGCGTGTTCATATACCAGCGAAGGCGTTACAGCGTTGGCGTCGGTTCGTCTCCCTAATCGTTTTGGCAACATTTCAAGAATACCTCCTCTCGAAGACATTCACGGCGAAGGGAGGGCCTTTTATCTCAGCCTCCTTCCCCGTGTTACGACAAGAATGTCTAATGTCTCCTGATAACTCAGCATTCGATAGTCTTCGATTTCCTAACGGCAACTGCATCCCCAAGTATGCCGAATATTGATAGCGAGGGAAAAGTTTCGCCGCCACAATAGAAACAATTTTGTCGCGCTATTTTCTACTCGCACGTGATAAATTTCGGGCCCCCGGAGAACTGCTACTTCTGATTCCAAATCCACGAATCTGGATTGTCTGGAGTAATTTTCGTAATCGCGTTTCCTCGAAGCGCATTGTTCAATTTTATGCACGTTCATTGAAAATGAAGAATCTAAGCTCTCGGGAATCGTTGGAGCTTGTTAAGTATAAGCCTGTTCCGAAATATCTAGCGCTGTTCTTGTATTCTTCATTGAAAATAGCACTTCTCCGAAAGCGCGTTTGGAGAATTTGACCCAAACTCTGAAATTTTCGACAGCAGATTATTACTCTTCGTGGTTTTGGAACTTAATTTCACGTCAAAAAGTGCCGGTTTTCAATGACTAATGAAACAGTTGTTTTTACATTTAATTAAAAATCAATGTAAATTAAATTTACATTGATAATGATAAAGTGATTATTCTTGTTTGATACATTACGTTTATTACGTAAATAACTTTGCTCGCGACAAAGGAAAATGATGAATTTAAATTCGTAACTGAATTAGAGTCGCCCAAATTAAACATTTCGTTCGTTCATGTTATGGAATTGTTCGAATTGTTGAACTGAAAATTACTATTACCAGGTGTAAAAAACTTCAATTATGCTTGAAAGCACTAATTATTCATCAGGCTATTTTATTCATGAAGTATTTCGGCTTCCCGTAATTTCGAGATGTGTTATTAAAAGTTGGAAACGAGCGCATAAATATATGTCCTTCGGATACATTTCATCAATTTGAGCTCGCAAAATAAACAGTCAAAAACATACTCAACTTAACGAGTGCGATGTAATAAAAAAATGCTACCAAATTAATTGTTATTCAGTACGGAAACCACAAAAATGTACTATTCCCATTCGAAAAAAAAGATTGAAAAACATTTCGAGGTCAATTGGAGCATTTCGACTTTCCTTTGATGTTACGGAAAAATATAACACAGGTACAATAATGCCACAATCTTGGAGCATATATTTTTATTTTCCTTGTCTTTTTTTTACAAAAAATACATTGTTTTCCATTCTCCATCGCGTATAAATAAAAAAGTATTCAACGCATTAAGACGGTGAAACGAAACGGCGAAAGAATTAAAAGTTATATAAAATCGAATGCGTACAAAATCATCGTAGAGTTTCAACCACTGATATGAGTAGAATAATTACTTCAAAAAGAGTTGATGACGCGATATGAATTCGACATTGAAGAGAGTACTATTTGCTGACATGTTCGCACGAATATACAATGGCAGTGTCGGACATTTCCCAAGTATAAAAAAGGAAACCCATCAGAGATATGTATCAAGACAATTAGTAATTGCGATAGTCTTCAACGACCAGACTAAGAAATTACAATTGCCATATTTTTGCTCTTGCTCTTTTCAATACCGGGATCTATTGCTGCTTGTTTTGATTTGATAAAAATTAGATTGTTAAAGTTTTTAAACATCGCCCAGTGTTGAAAACAGCAGGATTGAACACAAATACAATGTACGTCCATTTTTTTGTTCAAAAAACCTCACTACTTGTCGTTTATTCAGTCTCAATACAAAACATATCTAGGTACCTTCGTTCACGTGTACTCTTTGCATCCGTTCGCTTTTCGGCATCAATGCAACTGTACTTTCTGGATACTTTCAACTTTTTCATTATTACTCATATAATATTGGAAATTTCTATGACAAATAGATTCTTCGTGTGAGAATCGAACACAGCTGATGCTGATGTCAAATGTAGCGCGACGACTTCATTCTAAACTTTCATTTACAGATAAAAAAGATATATCTGCACATCTTTTCGATACGCGATATTGAAAATATGATATTGAATATTACATTGCGACGCCACGAAAATTGCTTTTAAATATTTTCTCATCGATATGCCACAGTTATTTCATAAAATTCCGTCGCCAGTGGATGTACAAATTCTGTCGTAAAGTAATTATGAAACGTACAATTACCTTCAATCAAGAATATGTATACATTTCTCTGGATATGGTACCTCAAATTTTATGTTTCCGATAGAATTGCACTATATTGAAACTTCGATATGTCAGGATTGATATGAAAAAATTTGAATGAGTTTATTTGTTCACATTTAAATAACAATGAAGTATAAACTACAGGAGAGTAACAATAATCAGCATGGCGTGATCAATGAGCTATTCACGTCATAATAACAAAGAAAATGAAAAAGTTGACGAGTGTCCAGAGTGTTTCGAACCGATATGACAGGTATTTGAAAAAAGTACGCGGTGTACACCGAATAATGAAGACTGAAACCAGAGTTCTGGTGACCGGGTAAGAACTGATGCAGACCTAATCAAGACTAATCATGCTGATCCAAAACTCAATCTATCTCCAATTATCACTCTTTTGTGGTAAATTAGAGTAGATCTAAAGTAGAATTTTGACAGAAAAACTGTAAACATGTATTTGAAGAAGAATGAGAACTTATTGTGACTAATCAGACCTGATGAAGGCCTAATCAGACTCTATCAAACCGGATTATAAATGATAAGGCATGATTCGACCTGATAAGACCTGATTTAGGCCTGATTAGACATGATCAGACCTGATAAAGTGTGATACAGTATGATTTCACCATGTAATATAAGAAACTGGACTGGTAATGCATGTTCAAAGATGGGAATATATTCTGGACGGCGATGCTAAAGAATTGTTGTTGCGAGCAAGCCATGCTTTTCAGTGTCTCCATTTTTCGTGAAACCGGTCAAGATATGAGAATTCGTAGCGCAGCCGAGTACGACAGAAACATAAGGCGAGGCAACCAATCTCAAGCATCGTTTAGCCGTCGAGCCACGCTGCTGTGCAATGAAATCAATTACAAGGCTCGTTTAACAAACGGCCAATGACGCGTAATGCTCCTGATTGGCTGACTCGCTTATCTCTCACCCTATTACGGGTCGTGCATTTGGTTTCATATGGGGTCCTTTCTCCCTCTAACGACGAAACATCGATATATGTCTGTAGATATGCTACGTGCCACTCCGAGCGAAGCAATCGTTGAATGGGGATTGCCACTCGCGTTCTTTGAAATGCAAATACGAGACTCGATATTCTCAAATCGAAGGCAGTGGCCGTTTCACGCGCTTTATGCTCCTTCGTTTCTCGTTCTCCATATTCCCGGAATGCGAAAAATTCAGCGGTAAATTGCCCGCGAACTTAACGGCTTGATTATCTCGCTGACGACGTTTACACCACGGCGATTAAATGAAGTTAGGGTGATACAATTTTGCCAAGATTAATAGTGAATACGTGCACGATACTGAGCTTCGGCGCGCTTCGGGAAACTCATTTTGCGGAAATTTACTGCTGCTTACTCGAATTAGACAAGTTTAAACGCTACCTGCCTTATTAGTTGAGGTAAACTCATGCATTTTTCGGCGTGCATTGAAGGCGAAAATCCTTCATTTCATTTTCTTATCTCGACTTGGTACGTTTATGTTTTTTATTGCAAACGTTTTAGGATTTGCTTTTGATACTTGATGTCACAGCAACGTGTTTTTCAGCATCATTTTATTGCTTTTAGATGCATAATTTCTTTAAACATTAGCATTTTTCAATTCTCAAACATTTATTTTTCAAACATGCGCATTGTGTTCACGGAAAAATAACTCCACTTTTCTGCAATTGCTGTTTTAACAATGTTGTTTCAAACACTGCACGTGCCGTTTAATCTTTTACAAATATTATAGTGCACCGATGGATTTTCAATTGTTATTTTTTAAGTAAATATTTCCACAGCGCTACTCGAATAACATACCGAATTTTTCTTTTCCCGTTATAAATATTTGTGTATGAAAATTGCATACAAAGTAGCAAAGTCAATTGTTCAAGATCAAGTACATTTAAGATTAAACTTTGACAGGATGATACGTAACAGATGAAAATAGATCGGTTCAATAATTCAGCTGAAAAGTAATTGATCCCGCTGTATCCTAGACAAGTCTGGGAATTAATACTTTAAGTGTCTAAAAACAAATGAAGTTTTCGAAATAAATATCCAAAATTTGAAATGAAAAAAATAATAAAGAACAATACTTTTGAAAATGCTAGATCCCTATGACATCGAGTATCAAAAATATCATCTCTACAACGTTTATCATCGACGATTAATTCGAGATATGATAATCTGATGTAACAGTGGCACGACTGAAGTAAAATAAATAGTACTTGTTTATTACAGAAAGTTATAGCCATGATATTATCTATTTCGAGTAGACGCTCGGCTTCACTTTTTCCGCTGCGCTGCGATGCGAACGTACAAGAATTGTTGTCGCCTATTGTTTCAGTGGAACATGACAGTGGTAATTTAACCGAGGAAACAACGTTTCTATACAATCTCAAAGGTACTAGATTCAGGAAATGATGTTTTGAACCTCCATTGAATCGCGTGGTGAGCGAGGTACTCTAGGAAAACGCACTCTTACATTGAATACGAAAACCATGCGATCGATGATGATTAAATCGCAAATAAATTCGTCATTGTGGATTTTAAAGGTGATTAAAAACGGAATGTCGCATAGCAAACTGTATCTCTTCTTGTTGAATTAAGTATTCTTGGCCGCGCAGTGTTTCCGAGCCCTTCGAACTTTTTACGATGAAAAAAAGTAACGCGAAAGCAAATTACATGCTCGTGTCTTCGCACTGATTTTACGGCCGACGAAACTCGATACAAAGTAAAATTATACCATATCAAATATAAAATTACTTCGGATATGTAACCATTTTTACAGGAATTAATACTTTTTTCCGAGTGTTCGTTTTAGTATACGTGTAACATAATACTATTCTGGTTTTACAAGTAGGTCTTCGCTAATATTTATCGTTTTATTTAAAAAATTCATGTATACCTCATATTTCGATACTTTGTACATATTTTGTCGAATGAATATTATACAACCAACAGGAAGTTTCAACATTTGAAAACATTTTTTCAACACGCGACGCGGGTTTCCCAAAACTTGCATCATGTGACAAATTGCCAAACACAAGATCGTTCGGTTATTGCAATTTCGATATTGCAGAATACATGAATTAGTTTATGATCTTCTAGCTTTTTTATGCAATTAAAATTAACCCTACAAGTAAGATTATAAAATATATTTATTTACAATATATTTAGACTCGTCAATCACTTTTAACATTCTTATTATATCATTATTATTATACTCTTTATAACAATTCAGATTCTACCTTATAATCTACGGGACAATCATTTGCATGTTCATAACTTTTGCTAATTCAAAATCGATTATCAAAATACGAAGAAACATCATTCCTAATTGACCCGCTTGAAACTGGGGCACGAAAATTGTCCCCTTTTCGTACCTCGTTATTCGTTTAACGTGGAATTATAAAAAAGTGCTCAATTTTTCATGTGTCTGTAAAATATATTCTGCGGCCTCCGTGAGAACTTGACTCCGTAATTCCAGTTTTTCACGCGACTTTTAGGTGAAAATGGTTTTTTTATTACATCAAACACCATTACTAACAATTCATTTTTAACCAATTTTTCGAATGCAAACGCGATCATATAAGAAATATTAAGTGCGAACTGCTTGCTCCAAAAAATAGTAATTTATCCAAACCGAATAACATAGAAAGAAATTATTTTTATTACAGATAAAGATTTCGTGCACTCGATTGTTGATTTAACAAAATCGAAATGTTTGTAATTTCGAATCTAATTTTATGCTAAATATCAATTTTCCATGAATAAACTCCGAAATGTTTTGTGTTTTCCAAAGCTGTTAATGTACCAATAATTATGTTTTGTTTTTCGAATTTTTAATCGAAACTCATGTTTTTCAATTCGAATTGAAACTCAATTAAATAAGTTTCGCAGGTTATTTCCCGTATAAAATTTGAGCACTTTGTATAAAAATTATTAGAACGCAAAGAATAAAATTGTTGGATTTGAACGATGAATCGAAACAAAAACTTCCCATTATTTTAAAAACTAAACCAATTTCATACTAATAGAGAATTCAAGTAATTTTCCACTTCAAACGAATTGAACTGATCGATGGAATGCTGATAAATTATTAACGAATCGTGCATTTTTCAGAAGCCTTGAGTGGCATAAACAATTCACCTCGGTAAATGATCAATCAGTTTGCTAAAAATGCAATGAAAAATAAAAAAAGTGGTAAAAACGTATAAAATTGTAAATGAGTGGAGATGCAAAGTGTTAATTATTTGCAACACGTGCAATTTTAGATCGAAAAAGGCACAAGCGAAGATACGAAATTCCGTTTAAAAGAATGAGTTCAAGTGATCCCCTCGGGAAACCGCAGATATAGACAGTAAAAATTAAAGAATCGTTCTGCAATCAAACCTATCAAATCTTCTGTGTATTGATTCATTATTATCTAACTAAGTCAAGTCAGTCTCACTAATAGTATTGTCGAGGAAATTACACTATAGTTATTCATATCATTACAATTTATAATAGTTTATTTTTGCTGAAACGAAATTGCAAAAAAAGTGATTATTTGTTACGTGCACAAATGTGTACACAACGCGCTAATTATTCGATGAGAAATTCGCATGAATTACAGCGAAAATTGAAGGAATAGCGTTTTTTAAAATCACTCCGAACATGTAGATAATTGCCAATTAAAACGATTCGAAATTCGTAAAATAACTTCATTTAGAGCGGCTTAAGCATCGCTAATAATGCAGCCGGAATTCATAGTTTTTTCCGACTTTGCGTACATAATTGAAGAACTTTTCGTTTTGAAGCGAACGATATTGTTTCTGTAAGTGGATTTAACACTTGGAAAGTTAACGTTGTGCGAATAATCCTTTTTATTCAAGATAAGAAGGTGAAAAATGAAACGCGGAGTAGTGTAAAAGCCGGGTATTAGTGAACTCGCGGTCAATTATTCATTTCAACAAACAAAGAATGCCTGGATTACGGTAATGAGTGCTGGGGTTTTCAGGGTGTCGGTGTCGAATGCGGTTTCTGTATATATCAATCTTTCCAACGCGAGCGACTTTTATTTTAAAAGTAAAAACGTATCGGCGCTTCTATTGTACTTTGAACAATAATCCCGACACCTCGTCAATCATAGAAAAGCTCCGCGCGATGTTTCTTCGTATTCCATTCAAAATATTGTACGGAAAGAGGGCGCTAATAACGCGTCAATCCTCGTATTAAAGCAGTCCACGAAACTTGGATTTTGTTCTTTGCTTACTCAAGAAACGGAAACTTAAATTGTCAGATAATGCAAGCTCAAGACGAAAACACGGTCGACCTCCCAAAAGTTGATCTCTTGCCAAACGACGCGATACACACACGCACACTCATACTGACGACGGTACAACGATCGATATCATACAAATAACGACAGTGTACAGATGGATCACCTGTCTGCCAACTTTACAAATGCCATTTTTATTAATGATTCAGTTTATAACGCTACCTATACATCCTTGGAACATTGAACAGTCTTTGTTTACTTTAGAAAAATCCGCGTTATCTCCGCGGGACGAACCTCTTTAGCCACGCGAAATTACCGGTTTTATTGCCGACAGAAAAATCCGCGAATGTTGACACACGCTTTCCGCACTTGTTTCGCAATTAATGCACTCGAACGAGGTGTGCTTTCGTCGTTCGCGTGCACAAATTATGCGGCAATGTTAATAACGTGTAGGTAGTCGTTCCAGTAACACACCGCGTACCCTAATAATCGATACTTTCGTTTGAATCCACTCTGAAACTTGAGCTTTTGCAACGTCCGAAGCGATTAATCAATTCGAAGATGTTTTTTTTTTCTCGAAAAATCGATCACCGGAACATTTACCTCGTGCATATTAACTGCTTCGCAAAGCTTTGCTTTACAGTTATCGTTTGATTCGTCTTTCGTGTCGATATCTGTGCAAAATACCGTTTTAACAATTGTGCATTTCAAATATAGCATAACAGAGTGCGAATTAACGAAATTATGTATACTGTTAGTGGTATATTGTTTTTAAAGACAATATTGTTTGCGGTAGAGTTTTCGTTCGTTCATTTCTCGCAACGTTCATGGCCCGTCAAACCCTCGTAATTTGCTGGTAATCAACACAGTTTTAGCGTTGTCAAAAGTAGATTAAGAGGCAATTTCCATACCGAATCCACTTCCAACAAGGCTGGTTTCGATGACAGGTTTGACAAACCCTGCTAATGCGAATAAACAGCGAATACCAGAGTCCCTCGAATCGGGTACGCGAGATTTTTACTCGAGAATCAGCAACGTTGTTTTCAAATTTGAATCGGTGAGTGCAGAAAACGATAGGAAATTGGAAAACACTGTTTCTTTCTGTTTTTTTCCGAAATTAAAGTGAAACTTTTCGTTCGTAGCTCGTTTTAAAAATTAGAGCGTGTATTGAAACGCGGACTTTGCTTGTTTTTTCATCGCGTTGTGTAAAAAGTGACTTTCCAGCTCGATGTGTCTCACAATGCACGGTATTACTGTAGTAATATTTATTGCAAGCGAGGAATGAAACGTTTCACATTCAAAATATACCAAAATTCACAAAGCTGGTCATTTTCAGCAATGGAAAATGAATGGCCATTTGCTTATCATAAAAATTCCTATTCAAACTTGCACTCTCCAGCTCTCCATTGATTCCAAATTAATTTTCAAGCCCTGAATCGCAAAAATGTTTCGAACATATTTTTCCGAATAAAACAAAGTCAAGTAATCATTTTCAAACAAACATGAAACCTCGAATAAATTCCCTCCATTTTCCGTTTCCATTTCCTGTTAATGAGCGAAGGCTAAAAAAACTTGTTCCATTCCATAAAACCAGTAACAAACAAATGACTCTTGCATTCGCCGATTCGTCCACGTAAAACCTAAATACATCATTGAACGAGCATCCGTGCCAAGTTTGTTATGTACGTGTAAGAATCTCATTTACGCGATACGAGGGACCCCGTGAACGTTCTCCAAGTAAGAATGCGAACGAATCATCATCTACCTCGGGTAAAAGGAGTCGAGATGTTTCAGCGTGAGGTAAATCATGGCAGTTTTTTTGTTTCGAATCGGCAGCGTAAAGAACCCTCGTTTCCCAACGTCAGCAGTAAACCCGGTAACATCGGGTCCCTAATTCACACGAGCGAACCCAATACCTCGTCGGCGTTACGTAAGAACGCCGGAAACGACGTGTCTTCATCCATTCACACCCAGCAAGTAAAGCAGGCCGGCCGAATAACTAAATCCCCGAAGAGGGATCGCACATCGCGCCGATATAAACACGATCACCAACGCCCGGGAAATTATAATGCACATGGCGAAGGGCATGAATCACAGTTGTCTTTGGACTGGAACCAGGCGAAGTCTTTAGAAACGAACGAGAAGCACTTAAACATCCGTCCCGGTGCCTTCCTGGTAGCCTTCATCCGGTGAACTGCGCGTCGAGCCCAGGACACGTTTTAAGGCCGAGACCGGCGGCAAAACCGGCACGCCTTTCTGCCAAACCCTGACCTGCTTAGCCCCGGGTGGAAAGGGCTCAGCGGACGCCATCGGCTCTTTCGTCACGTACGAGTTTATGGGAACCGTGGCCGCGCGCGCAGAGTCCCTGGATTCCCAAAGATAGGAAGAATACAAGAGTTTGCCGTCGTCCAGGTCGGCGAACTCGGAGCCAAAGGCCATGACGTCATCATCCGCGGGACCTCGACCGGTGTCCCTAATAAGGTCCGGGTTATCGATGACCATAAGAGACGTCGTTGAGGAAAAGCAGGCGCCATGAACCGCGGACTGGGCTTCGTCGAAGCGCCGGTAATGTCCAAGAGGATGATCATTTTCCCGGATGATCGGCCGCCGAACGTACCTCAGATTAAGCGAACCCGGAGGTTTGGAATCACTGAAAGACGTGACCTCGATCTCTTCCTGTTTTCTCCTATTGATGGTCGAATTGGCCGATTGCGAATTATCTCTGGAGTTGGCGCCGTCGACGGCGATGACTTCTACGGGGACCGAGCCTTTCACCTCTTTCGGAGGCATTCGTTTGAGCCGTACAAAGAGGACCATGATGATCAAGAGGATAAGGAGTATAAGGACGACGAGAGCCGCGGATATGCCGGCTATTTGCCCGGATCCGAGGGTAGAGATGCCCGCGGTCCTTAAGGAGACGTGAAGCGTGAAGTTGGCTTCGACGCTTCCCGCCTCGTTCTCGGCGACGCAGAAAAACTCGGTGGCGTCGGACTCTTGAGCGTTCGTCAGCACAAGAGTGCTTCTTTTACGAAATTGGCCCTCCTCGAAGATGAGGATTCGTTGATAGCTATTAAAAGCCGAGTGGTTCGTCAATAAACGGCCATTCCAGAACCACTTGACCTTGGCCGGTGGTATGGCCGAGACACGGCAAACTATGCTGGCATTTTCACCGATGGTCGCCTCGGCGTAACGGCTCGAGATCATGAGAATCGGTCGACAAGCGAAGTGATCTATCGTCAGATCCGTGAAGAGCTTGTTTGACAATTGAGCGGGTCCGTGGCAAACGGGAGAAATGAGAGTCGGGAGATTGTGCTTGACCAGCCACATCTTCATCTCCCTGAGATGACAGTCGCAAACCCATGGATTGTCGTGAAGCTCGATGTTCGTGAGTTTGCCGAGTGGCTCGAATGTTCCGGGATGCAAAGTCGACAGGCGATTGTTGTTGAGTTTCAAACTCTCGAGATGATCGAGTCCCGTGAAACCTTTGGATTCCAGCTCGACCAATTGAGCGTAAGAGAGATCGAGTTTGACCAAGTGCGGGGTCGTGTCAAAGACGTAAGCGAAGATTTTCTCGAGGGGATTGTTCGAGAACGCGAGGTCTCGGAGGAAAGGAGTCCTCTTAAAACTGGTGCTGGGTATAGCGCTCAGTAAATTGTTACTCAAGTCGAGCTCTACGAGATTCGTCAAGCCCGTGAATGCATCGTCGTCGATCCGGTCGATACGGCATCCCCGCAAATAAAGCCTTTGCAGATTTGTCAGTCGCACGCGAATGAAAATTTGACTCGGTAGAATTTTGATGTCGTTGTTACTCGAGTCCAGCACTTGGGTTTCTGGATCGATCAACTCGGGTATGCCGGTGAGACCGCGATCCACACACTCAACCGTACGCTTTCCGCTTTTCCACTTGCAAGTACACTCGTCGGCGCATTTGTCACCTGTCGCTAGATAGACGAGATTTATGGCGTAAAGAAGTAGCATCAGCAAATCCATGATGTTTGCCACCACCACCGCTTTCGTCCCCTTGTATTCTTCGGCCGTTTACCCGAGGAACTGACTGCTCCGCTTTCCCCCTTTCTATTTCTTCGCCCCTATAACTCTCTCTCGTTTTCCTCCCTTCTTAATTTCGTCGCGTTTTACCCCTCTACCTCGCGGCTATCTTTCTTCTTCTCCCAAAGCCTCCGCGCGACTATTCCAAAAGAGCCGAAAAATTGTGCACCCATGCCCGAGGCAGCGAACCCGAGGCCAATGATCCCACGCACATAATTCTTTGAGTCTTCTTTTTCTTCCTTTTCTTTCTCTTCTTTTCGCGCCACTCGCGCGCGACACTCGCGCGTCAACCACTGGGGCTCCTCTCTCCCTTATTACTGCCGCCACCGCCGCCGCTTGTAGTTCGACGTTCCAAGTTAATCATGCAAATCGTAACCCCGAAATTACGCGACTCGTTCATTCGTGAAACCACACGGTTCGCGTAATTCACTTCAGAGCCCGGCACCAACGAGAAGAGACGCGCCGCGAGAGCGCGTGTACGTACACTCGTAAACCCACGCTATTGTAATCGCGTAAAGAGCCCTTCCGACACTGAGATCTCAACAAAATGGAAACTCTCTTTCTCTTTGGGATATTTTGCACTCGGCAAAAGCAGGTACACGTCGCGTCAACGCGGGGCCGAGCCCGAAATAAAAACTCGCTGCTTCTCTCGTGACACGGCGTCGCGACGCGAGAGTACGCGGGGGTTGAAGTAGGGCGCACCCTTCTCTCTGGGCGAGCTACACAACTACAGAAGAACGCCACTGTGATTCCACACTGCCTACCCCCGACGCTTCGCCCGTGTTCCCTCGATACTAAAGCCCACCCTTACCCCCTCCGCACCCTCTCTTCCACTTTTCTTCCCACCACTGGCTCGACTCTATCTCTATCTCTCTCTCTCTTCAACCCCTACCCAGATAAGCGCGCGCACCGTCTCCCGAGGTATCGAATACTACGTCACAATGCAAGAGATATACGACTATTTCGTAAAGTGGTTAAATGCACTGCCAGATTACGCTTCGCGAATATCACTGCCGATTATAGTTTAGCCCTGATAAGAAGACTGGGACGTCGCAGCCCCTAATGGAACGAGAATAAGGCGGCATTTTACCGCTGAGTTGCTAAATCGCATCCATTTTCTTGTCATTCATACAGCTCTTTTTATCCGCTCTCAAAGACACGAAGTGAAACGTCCGTTTGTAACAACTTCGTCCATCTAATACCGTCTTTTCCTCTTTTTCGACCAGGTCGATTTTAAGACCCTTAAATGGGAATCGATAGAGAAACATATCGTAATGTTCTTGGAAAAAATGCATCACGGGAAAAATGTTTAATCCTCATTTCGTCGCGAAATATTCTAACCATCCCTCGGCGTTTTTCCGCAACAGACGAAAGCCCATTTGCGCGACAACGTTTTCAGGGCGAGCACTAAAACGTGCGTAATTTTCCCACAGTTGTCACGCCCCGACGTTCCGCGATGACTGACGCGCTTAATGAGCCAAAATGTTGAAGCAAAAAGCATGCGAAAAATGATATCGCGCCGTTCCTCGAACGGTTCGTTTGGTAATTATTCCCGAGCACGATAATCGTACCCCCCCGACATCTCCATCATCGAACGTACCGAGCGCAATTACACATTCGGTCTTTGAAGATTTTAATCTCCCGCGCGCTCATTTCCTGTAATTCCGGAAAATTACATTCCCGGGCATTAAATTTGCGCTCTAATAACGCGAGCTTTTCGTCCGAGCGAGGATATTTTCCAGGAAGAAAAGAGACGGGGATGCATTATACAAAATATATGTACAAACAAACGCGCTCGACACGGAATTCAAAAGCGCGGTGCACAAACGAATGGACGTTTTTTCCAAAGGATCCCTTAGCCTTAATTGACCACTAAAATCGATATCATTCTCGGCTGTTGCCGACAGACCGTGAAGGAATATTGATAGCGCGAGCTGCAAGTCCTGAATGGTACTGCAGCTGGCTCGAATATTCCTCTCCGTGTCTTTTCTCCCCTCGTTCAGTCTAGTCCTCGCGTTAGCCCTAACAGTTCCCGCATCGATTTACGATTAGGAAATATATATTTATAATATATTCCGTTGCTGGCTCAATAATATATGCCCCATTACACGACTCTGATAATATGATTTACCATTGCATTATCTGTACTTCGTGATGGCCCGGGCTGCATTATACATCCCAGGAAACAGTTCTACATGACTTCGTACATAATTTTGCAATGTATTTCTTACGCGCTTGTTAGTGCCGCGTTCTTATCATTTTCGCCCAGAAAATAGTCTCGCGCGGTGTCAAGTCGGAAATTAAATGGAAGGAGTTTTCAGAAAAAAGACTGGCCATTTTTGAAAGTAAAATTATTGCCGAAGAAAATTTTCGTCTAATAACGAAAGTTCCAGTTAGTCGCTTCACCGATAATTGCCATTTTTGCGATTCTAATGAGTTTTTGAGGTGAAGTCTGGTAAAATTTCGGAACACGCTCATTTTGTGAGATGAGAAACGCTAAAATTGTCAATTGAGGTTTTAATAAAAAAAAGCACTCGTCACCTGTTTTAATTTGCCCGAAGTGCGCGAATTCTCGTTCTTGAGAAAATACAAATTTCATTTCTTGTTCGCGAAGTTGAAAACCGTCTCGTTTTGATGTGTACGTTGGCGTTTCTCAATTAGTAAATTACCTTCATTCGAGCAGCGTTCAACATTTCTGATTTATTGATTTTAAAGTTATGCAACTCGGGGTACGTGCAGCGAAAATCGTTCCCAATCCGTTGCCTCGCTGCTTTTACGCGCAATTAGCGATTGCACGAGGAAAAAGATTCATTGCGCTCGATGATTTGCCGAGAGAAAAGAAAAGGAAAGTACGAAATTCCGCGAGAAGAAAGCATAATTAACGCGGACTACAGAAATTAAACGCGAGCCGATAAAACCCTTATCAATTTTTCGAGCTGCGAATGCTAATTCTTGATATCTGAAATTCCGATTCCCGGCGTCGTTCGCGAATCGAATTTCCAAGCCCCGAACAGCTTGGGATGCAAAATCCCAACTTGTCGAGCTTCGCCTTTTTACGGCCGCGGGATGAAAACCGTCTCCTCGAGAGCGCTCCAAAATAAATTCGCCAGATTTTTCTCCGCGCGCTTACCTCACGTTCGATATTTCCATAACACCGGCATAACAGCATGTTTCGCTGTCTCTCGAACTTTACACCTTCGCGCGGCCTCCGACTTCATTCTTTTTGCTCACGCGAAAATATTAAAAGCGACCGTTTCCCCACGTAGAAAACATTTGTTCGCAAGCCAAGAGCGTGCGAACGATCTCCCGAGCCCGGATCCTCGAATCCCTCCTGGGATTAAGGACTCTGCGGCTCGGAAACACGCGAAAACGGAGCGCTCGATTTCAGCTATTTAAGCCATTGCTCGAGATCAATAACGGGCGAAATGCACAGCGGCGTCGAGAGCGAAATTCTGGAACTCCTTTCAACCGCGGGAGGAAGAAAATCCTGTCACGCAAGGCTATTTTATCGGGACTGTACGAGGAGCGAGCGAACGGGGTTTACAATTACCCGGGCATTATGATACGATACATCTCTTTGAAAACAGAGACTATCGTTATCAGTTACGCACAGCTCGGTCTTAACTGCGGATCGATCGATGTGGATCCACTCCTATCTTCTGCACGATACGTGCTGCGCTAAATTGGAGTCTTGATTACGGGATCTGGCCTCGAATCCCCGTGGAATGATGGATATTGTTATTCCGTTGCTGGCAGACAATTAATTATTGACAGTTGCGAAAATCGAATCAGTACCGATGCGATGTAATGAGTTTCGCGTCTACGCTCTCCCGGAAAAATTGCCTAATTGGATTTTGTTTCTTCTGATTTATTTTTCCTCCGGGAATTTTCGAATTTTAATTTTAGCCGATTGGTAGCAAATTGCATGCTCAATTATTTTAATTTTTCATTAGCGGAATCCTGAATTTGTGGCTTTCCGGTAATTAATTATTGTTGTATTATTTCCAAACGTGAACTAAATGTTTGTCACTTTATTATTGTGGTTTTTGAGAATTATTTTACTTTAGAAGAATGTGGTTTTTTTATCGAACGCGAAGTCGAATGTAAATTATTTTCTCTACACGAAAACAAATGTAATTTGACCGAATGTTTCCATTAAATTGTTTAAATATTACCACGTTATCAGGATCAATTCCTGACAGTTGGATTTTATTAATACTTTGATTTTATATTAAACAAACAACTGTTATCGTTGTTCAAAATTGAATATGATTGTTTTAATTCATTAATTCATCGAGAATTTTATTCTACGTTCAACGAAAAGCACTCTAACATTATCAATCACCATAAAGCCAATTAATGTAATGAACTTAATATTCAATTACTCAACGTTGAAGCACACAACAAATGAATGATAAATTCCAAGCTTCCAAGTTTTTCTTTGGATCAGAGTTGCAAATTAAAATTGTATCAAGATAAAGAAATGTTGGTTCACTTAAAACAGACTATTTTGCACTCCATAAACTTCTTATGTACAATTCAAGAAAACGTACATGTAGAACACTTAGCTACCAATGAGAATTTGAAGTTGCACGCGCGAAAGTTCGGAGCGCATAGGAATCACGTGTCAATTGTTGGTACGGAATAAATAGTTTTGAGATGTGTAATGAGGACAAATAATCTCAACACTAAAGAGAGACTTTAGAGCTTCTATTTCACATGAATTTCAAATTATTCGCGCCACTTACACACGCGTTATTGTAACTTGGTCTTATTTTGCACAAGAAAAATTTAGTTTCACGGAGAAATTTCGTCGCGGGTTTTGATTAAATTTTCTCTTTTTTGAACAATGTCGAACTTTGATCGCTAATTATTTATTTTGTAATTATTTACGACGCGTGAAAGGTACGAAATGCGTAATAATCCGATTTGTAAAAAAGGAAGTTAAATTGCTCTCCGGGAAAGCGCGGAAATAACGGGGATTTGCATAATTAAGAGCTGATTTTGTCAGTTATTGAAATGTTTCATCAATGTTTGCCCAAAACTTCGAGACGTCGTGTTTAACGAGCGATAATTGCGAATGTGCTTCGGCATGAACTTTTTTTTCAGCCCGCGAAACTCGAGTTTTGCTTGTATATCGAAAATGAATTTCCGCACGAGCCATTTATGAAGAGATCGCATTTTTACGACCCAAACGTGCCGAGTTTTATCGGTTACTGTAAAACCAAGCAATTACAAACTTTCCACTTACTCGAATGACCGATAATTGAGGCTTCGCAGTGTACGCAAAAACCTTGAAATCCATCATTGTTCAAACATAATCGCACGGTGAGCTCCCGACAAGTCCACTTTATCCAGAGATATTCTGATGCAAATTTCAGCCCAATTTTACATATTTCAATTATTTTCTCCGGCTCTTTCGTGGCGCACTCGCACGAGTTCATTGAATCCCCTAAAAATGCGCTCGCGTCTTGCTCTTCCGGCTGAACAATCCAGAAATAAAAGAGCATTTGTTGCTCGAATTAGAACTTTATTATTTCAATCTCCCATCAATTATTTCGCTCAAACTTCGGGTATTTAATCTCTCGCCGTCGCTGGAAAATAACTTCGCAACGACGCGAAACGAGGGCAATTATCAATTATTAGTATGTAGAGGAACCGGAAACTTCGCGAGTCTCATTCAAGGCAAGTTTTCGCGTTTCCCAAATGGAAGGAAAATTCGCGCCGTAACCGCATTGTTTTCATCAATCAATTTAAAGTTTCGCGATACGTTGAAAGCGCCGTTTTCGCGAAAAAAACCCGCGTATAAATTGCCGGTTGAAATGGTTACTTCAACTCGGAGTGACGACTGCATGGGCTGTTGCAAAAGGAGCTTTTCTTGGGGAACAATAGCATTTTCCGTATATCGTGGATAACATATTTCTAGGACTCGAAGCTTTCTAGCCCCGTAAAGTGCTTTGCCGGCGAGTTAACGTCGCCAACAGAGCAACAGTAACACAACAAGCCATTACGCGCTCGACTCTGCCTGCTTTTTAGGGTCTTTTTTCCCCGTGGAACAATTTCGGGAGAAGTACATCGATATTACAGGAAGAAATGATGCACGATTTGGCTTCTCGCATTACCGGAATTGTATTTTCCATAATTCATGCCCTCGATTTTGCCGCTTAAATGCACGCGCGTTTTTAACCGCGATTATTATCCGATTTCGGGAATTACCCGAGCAAACGTCTTCGGAGATGAACAATTTATTTGTTCGAAGTTGGAAAACATGAAATTTTTAGGTTGTAACTGCCGAGAAATGGAAACTGGAGCTGAATCTTTATATATTGATCAGAAAAAAATGGAATGGAAACGACTTTTTTACATTTCGCATCAAAAATACTCTAAAATTTGCGAATTTAGTAATTCAAGGGCCGAATTCTAGAAAGGGACTCGCGCTCGAAAATTTTTTGTATTTTATTTGTTATCTTACAAAATAATGACGCAGAAATAATTGATTCACGAAAAACATGCGCCTCGATGACTGCATTTTTCGTTGCATATTTCTGAATTTTTTGTTTTTTCGAACCTGATTTTAGAAAGTGGACAATACTTTTCGGCGTTTTCGAGCGCGAGTCCCCTTTTGGAATCCGACCCTTCAATTTCAGGGGAAAAGAACTGCAATTACAATTTACCCTTTTTTTTAAATTGGAAAAGATTGAGAATTTATTTTTTCGAGTCAAAATAAATTCTTTATTCAGTTTTTTATTTTTATGAGTTTCGTTTATCATCAATTTTTCGTTTCAATCTTTTTAATTGACTTTTAAGGTATAAACAAAATCGATAATAAAAAATTGAAACCGGAATTTTTTATTCCTCGACATTGGAATAAAGTTTACGTAATGTTTGGAAAAATATTGAAGCAACGTTATTAAAATTGTATGAAAACGCAGAGAAAATTGCTTTTTTTGAATTAATAATGATCAAACATTGATTACAATAAAAAAACCCTTCAGGCATTTTATACGTCATCATTTATACAACGAATTAACGTTTCAAAGTTGTAAAAAGTATAAATGGAAATAAAAACTCGAATATGGATTAAATAAAATTCCTGCCCTAAAAAAAACATGAAAAATGTGCATTGAATCGCCGCTACATAATTGAATCAACTACATACGTTTATTACAGAATTATTTCGATGATATTTTATGCTGTTAAATTTAACGAACTAACGGAGAAACAAATTAATAAATGAATTTAATTTGAAAATAATTTGAAAACTTCAAAAAAAGAATAAAAGACCACCGAAATTAATTAAAAATCAGCATGGTTTTGGGATTTTATACGATTCCAAAAAATCGACTTCCGCCAATAAGTTTGCTTTATTCCGCTCCATTTTTTTGCAAATCTTTATCTCCACGAAAACACATCGCGGTAAAATTTAAATCTGGGAACGAAGTAATGAAAAATCCTCGTTCGACGCTCGAAGCTCCAAAAAAAACTCCTCCGCGAAGAAAACAAAAGATTTATGCAATGTTTTCTAAAGTGAAAATAAAACGTCAACTTTGCATAAGTTTCGAGTATGAATTTCGATGCGGGAAAAAGTTCCCGACTGTTCAGATGCAGTCGCATGACAGAATCAATCGGGAAAGGAAATAAAAAGTCGGCGATGCTTCGCGGTCGTAAAAAAATCCGAGCAGGAGTCGCTGTCGACAACGAATTAAATGCATCCTCTCGAAGCGAACATGGAAAATGTTTTATTCGGTAAAATCCGCGGGCGAAGATGATTGTCGTCGTAATGAGTAGAAATAACGCGCTGCATTGTAAAGAATTCATGCCCTTTTATACGATAATCGGATATGCCGCAGCGTACAAAAATCCCATTAAATTTTTCGCTCGGAAAAATTATGGCCCACGAAAAGGTCGTTTTCGACTCATCGAATCATCATTTCCGGTCGTTAAAAACCATTTTTATTGATCGTTTGCTTCATATTTATGAACTATCCATCATTATTAACCCCCATTTCTGTCTGTCTCTCAACCCACGTATTTATTTTGGCCTCTGCCATTTTTTGAGAAAAAAGTTTCGTGTTATCGATGTTTTTTCAATTTTTTGGGTTTCTAACGACTCGATTCGATTTTTTCGAAAAGGATTGACGGTTTTCATGTATGATTTCGATCTAAAACGAAAGAAACTCGGAAAATTGTAAGTGCATTTTTTACGGAATTTCCAACATCAATAAATTGTTGAAATAATTAATTCCACTTAATTAGTTGATAAAATATTAAATTTTGTAATTAGTGTATAGTTCTGAATTTTCGGAGCTGTCTGTATTTTTTCGACGCCTTTTAATAACTTTCTGGGAAATTTTATATTTTTATCAATTAAAAAACAGAATTAATCAGATAATATTTTTCTCGCGATTTAATTGGTTCAATTTTTATTGCCAAAACAGTCCCAGCTGGAAAAATCCATTTGGTTTCTCTATTTAGGAATTCAAATTTTTCCGAAGAAAAAATTTGAGTTTTTGCATCATTCGGTTAACAAAATTGTTTTTAATTTTCCGAAACCGCTCGAAATGTGAACGAAACAGATGTCACGTCTGAAAGGGACGAGAGCTGTTTAAAATTTGCTTTTGATTAACTGGTTACTAAACCGTGAAGATTAAAAGCGTATTTGTCTGTATCGGAACAGTCATCTACAGATCTAATGCGATACTACGCGAGTCTAGCTCGATTGTGACAAGCCCCAATAACCTTTGTAAATACGTAGCTCTCCGATTCGGGTAGCGATATTACACGCTGCGGGAAATTATATCCACACACGCACATGCATACTAAAGCGTCGAACGCGCGATGTAGAATCAAGTACTCGTGTACACTCGATGAACAATCATTTGAATTATGATTTTAATCGTAATCGGAATTAGATCGTACGCGAGCGATCAGGAGAACTGATTGGATGAGGTTTCACTAATTTGTCGTGCATTTTTGCAAACTACGATGGCAAAGTTTTTGTCGCTTTCCGAGAAACCTCGATCGATTCGCACTTACCTTTTTATCTTTTCAAAGCCGAACTATGATGTTGATTATTCAGCGGCGTGACTTGAAACCACAATCGAAATAAAAACCGCCCGATAACGCCGAAAAACCGAATTGGCAACGCGAATCGTCCGAGGTGCCATGAAAAACTAGCGGATTTGGCGGGAATTAAAAATTTACGAGGCTCGATTTTGGCGGGAACGGAGAGTTATTGGCGCATCAACTTGAAATATTGAGCCCGCGAACTTCGAATCTTCAAATAAAATATTCGCGGAAATGGTTTTCTAGTTATTCATTCATCCCCGGAAATCGCGTTTTTTTCTTTTTGCGATTACTTGGACGTGCAAATTATCGGTTCGAGTTTAATTCGAACTTTGTAATGCGGTGAAAAAAGATTTTGCGCAACATTGTAGCGGTCGTCGTAAATAATAATTTCGATAAGTAGGGTACATTCGCTTTTTACGACACCATTTTTTGCCGACTCGTAAATAACAGGAAACGTCCGGGAACGATATCAATGCGTACGGTACACGCATCGATCGAATGCAATTTTTTTAGAGGAAACGAAAAATTACTGCGTATTTAATGGCAGCGTCTAATTAATATCGGGGAAATAA
>JABFQM010000940.1:0-26422 GCA_022816865.1 Zelostemma sp. ZL-2020
GGGGCCGTTTGCGATTGGGACGAAAAAAGGCGAAACAAAACGGAATAAAACATAGGGTTATGTAAAGGAGGGCTCGTTAAACGAGCGGAAAAAATTTCAGGGCATTATCGGCTTTTTACGAGCACTTGTTCCCACTAATTTTCCAGCTCCGTAGGAGAGGCCTGCCAAGTCGTCAGGTAGTCACGCTCCGTAGGGCTCTTTTCGTAAGTGCCTTACAAGCCCGAAAACCTGTTCCTATCTCTTTGGAAATTATAAATTAGACCGCTGTCTCGAGCTCTATTGCGGATTTAAATCACCTTTTCGGCTAGTTTTCACGAAGGTGTCAAGGGTCGAAAAGGGGAGGGGCTCCTTTATTCGTATTTTGCGTGAAAAGTTGAGAAATCAAAGCTTCATTTTTGTATTCATCTCCGATCTCGAAGCCTTTCGTTTCGCGGGGTTTTTGTTGAACTTAAAAAGGGTTACAACCCCGCTCGGACGACTTTGTGTTTTTAGCGCAGACACCACGCGGTCTTGGTATTCCCATCTATTTATAAGCAACGAGCTAAGAATCGTAGAAACCGCTCCGAGAAAGCCAGACGAATTGTAAACGTGTTAATCGTTTCGTTTAACGATCCCCGATGCGGCAGCTCGTAAAAAACGACCCGCGATTTACATTTATATGAAATCCGATGATAATAAGCGGCTGGAACCTTGCACGATTTGACATCGTTCATAATCGAAAGGAAAATAAAAACGTCTGTTTCGAACGTTGGATTTATTCGAGGATTAAACCGACGCGATTCGATGGTCAATATTTCAGACTCTGGAAATCGATGGAAACATTGAAGCCGAAAAAAAATCTTTTTCTTTCCAATTGCCCATTTCTTTCGCGTCATTCTCAGTTTTTCCAGTTTCACGATAAACTCGGGTGCGTGCCGAGTCGTTAAATCCACACACAATGACACTACGCTCGGCGGAAACGCATAATCACTATGTTTACGCGATTACCGTACGCCTCGTACATACTACGATTAGATTTGCTGGAAGTGCTTAACGAGCCGCGCGACGATGAAAAATAAAACTAGATCACTTCTCTCTTTTTTTCTGAGATCGCCGTCCGATGAATCATTGGTAATAAGCACTCCTTTCGTCCCGAGAAAATCATCTCGGCGTTCGGGAAGCCGAGGTAAAGAACAGGGAAATCGGACGTCCTAACTAGGTGTCGCGTGTACTTTAGACCAGCCGACCTGTTGCTACCCCGTCCCTCCCCTCCTCCGACCCTACAACCCTACATCGCGTTCGACCCTTCGCGCGCGGCGGCAAAGAATAATCGAGGGACTTTCATCCCCTTCCCCGTGGCCGCGATAAATCTCCCGATTCGGTGGAAAAAAGCGCGTTTCCGGGGGGGTTGAAAAAGGGGGGAAAGCGAGGATTGATGATAATTTGTGGCGTTTGTTTGAACAGATGAGTAACATGGTGTTTGTCATGTCCGCAGCCTCGGGAGGGGGTGGTCCGATGTTGGTACCTCCCGTGGGCCAAACCGGAGGTCGCCCCGTGGGGGACACGGCGTCGAGGGGGCAGCAGTCGTCGGCAGGTACGGCGGCGCTCTGGCCCTTGACACCTGCACATCTTACTCAGTCTTCGAATCAGCAGTCCCAGGCTACGCCGCCCCTCGCTGCGACCCCTGCTCCGGCTCACAGTCAAGGTGAGTCTTTTTATACGAGGGGGAAAAGGCGCTTTCCTTTTTCAGGAACGGGTTAAAACTGAACAATTTATGGGGATTTTAACTGCGGAATTTACGATTTGTTGTGTTTTATTCGTACTCGAAATCGTGCGTGAAATTGTATCCAAGCAAAGTCTGTAAAATCCCTCTGCAAAATGTTCCAAGGTACAATTTGGAAAATGCCTCGATCTATTTTATTTGGGTTTTTCTTTGACGAAATGACGCTGAAAGTCGGGAAATGCAGTGCTGAAATGGATGGTGTTTGATTAATTGCAGGCTTGAGCCGTTACGGGCTTTACTCGTTATTTCCGGGGGGTGGTGGGGGTGGTTACGTCGCGGCCGCCTCAGCCACCCCCGGACCAACCACCTCGGCAGCTACGGCTCGAGCTTATCACGCGACGACTCACAAGGGTAAGCTTTTTCACGCATTTCACTATTTTAAGTAACATTTTGTCGAATTTTGAAAAATTTTGTCATTCGTTGGGTGATTGATACGTGAAAAAAACGAGTTGCTTCGTTCTTTTTTCAAGTTTTTCTTGGTTGAAATACGAGGAACGCGCGCACTCTTGGAATTTCTCTTTGGTCAATTATCGGATTTAGCGTGTATTTATCGTGGTGCTAATTTCACCGAGTTTTTACCCTTTGAAAAATTTACCCGATTTTACGTTTCCTGTTTGAAACATCTCGCGTTTTTCGAGTATCGAGAGGGAAACGTCGGAATTTTGATTACTTGGGAGGAATACGCCGTTTTATTTCGACGCAACTGTGATGGAAGAAATAAAAAATTTCCAAAAATTAGAGGAAAAAATATGTTATTTTTGAAATTCGAAAAACGATTCTTTATTTGTTAATCACAGTTGTACCTACGTTTGGGATGTTTCTTGAAAAATCAAACTTAATTAATTGTCCTCATTCAGGTGACAGGAAATGTCTCATTTCCCTCGGAAAATCTTTCGATAAATTGCAAGAAAAATAACTGTTCCCTTTTGTTAATGCTTGGCCGTTTGATCGAAAGATTTGAATCGCGTAGAGAATAGTTGATAAAAAGGGGAGGTTAAAAAGCGTAAAATGTCGCAAAGAATGATGTCACGAAATCGTGTCTCTTTCGCATCATCGCGTATTGACAGGATTCGAAGGATTAGCATTAATTCTAAGGAGCTTTCAGCCGGGTCAGGTAAGATTGTCCAAGTTTAGATGCCTTACATAATCGAGGTACGACTCTCGTCATGCATATTTTTACCCTAAAAACGAGACACAGAAACAAGTCCAAAATTTGCCCAGCGCAGAAAAAGAAGTTTCCACTTTTTTCATTCCGAAATTACTGAAAGGTTTTACATAAACGATCACTGGAGATACCAAATGAAATGTTTAGAAAGATGTCTGGAAATCAGCTCGCAATATTTCAATTGTCATCGAGGATGATTTATGTTTCCACGCAAAAGCAAACCGAGAAAAATGCTCGAGTCGAAAAAAATGCGATACATTGTTTCTCGTTTTGTAAATGATATGTATTGCGTGCGGAGAAGTACGGAGAGATTCGATTTTGAAGTGCACTTGAACAGGTTTTTTCTCTACTTTTATGGCTTACTTCGGTATCGTGTCGTAGGTAGTGAATAACGCAATTACGGCACCGTGCGCAGTAAAGTCGGAAGAGTCGCGAGAGGAATTGTTTTCTTCGCCTTTTCCGTCTCTTTCCACGGACAACTTTTTGCCCGCCGTTTGTTCCTTACTTCGTCCGTAACGTACGGATTATTTTGCATTTTACACTCGCGCGTTTATGCAATAAATTTCGTATCGAGGAAGAAAAACATTTTTCCTACGAGCTCATCGATCGTCGACGATTTGCAAATAAGATTCGCAAGATCGCAGAATTTTTCTCGACTTTACTCCACGTCCCGTAAATTGCGCTCGATATTTTGCATCGCATTTTGTATAATCTTTATTTGAAAAATTAGCTTGGCCATTTTCCAAAGAAAAGCGCAATTAGTCTGCCCGCAAAATTACGCAAAATTCCCGGCCGTCGTTCGGCAACGTAGGATTATTTTCGGCTTCTTTTTCTTCCGCATTTCGGCCCTCGTTTATTTCTCTTTTCGCGTCTTTCTCCTTCTCCTTCTTCTCGTACTTTTCTCACCACGCGAAGCCGTTTAGCGAGGGCCCTTTCACGGGCCCCGGCGCAGGGCACAATCGCGCAATTATTCAATTAAAACTCGTGAATGAGAATCCGGACGAAAGCAGAATGAAGTTTCGGGCCCTGGCCGGTAAAGCGAGGGGGCCTGCCCCCCCCCCCCCGCCCCCGCCGTTTTAACGACATCATTGTGCGAGGTGTAATTCAAAACGCCGCGGGCCGGCGAGACGAGCCGAAAGGGAATCGAGAAAGGAACGAAAAAGTTGGGCGATCGCGCCTCCGGTGGTTCGATTTGTCGCCCTTCTTTCATCTTTTTTTTCTTTTCGTCCCGGCCGGAAAGACACAAGTACGTTTCGGTAATTGAAAGTACGCTTTTTTCTCGCGAAATTATGTATTCGAGTCGAGTGTAATTTATGGTAATCTGGCCTTGTTTAAGGGGACAAAAAAGTCTCGGGAGGAACTTTCCCCCCTCCCCCCTTTTCCTTCCCCCCTTTGATTGACTTTTGGCTGCGATTGACATTTTGATTTTGCTTTCGCGATGGACATTGAAATTTGTTTGCATTCCGGACATCTTTGACTTACTTTTGATTGTAAAAAGCGTATAGATTGTTGCAATTTGGTAATGAATGCGTTCGTTTCATGCCGCTTTTCCATCATGTAAAACAGAACGTTCAGGTCAGTATGAAAAATCGGCCGCAGCGGCTGAAAAACGAATTGGAAATGGATGAAATCCGCGTTTCGTTGGAAATGAGAATCCGCGCATCGCCGCGTTTCGCGCGCAATCTCGTCGCGCGAACTTTTCATTAAAATCCATTTGCATGGATCTTTCGAGCACTCCACTCGGAGCCGTTTATTGAATATTTATCGCGGGTGCCGGCAAACTAAGGCGATAAATTTCAATGCACCGATCGAGCGGGGCTCGAGGGTCAATGCAATCATTCGCGCGGCTTCCGCGGATTCTTTTCTACATCTTGCTTCCGAGCGTTAAGAGGAATTCGTGCGCTCTTTTTTACCAGCCGAGTTTCGCCTTTGGAGAAATCAAAAATCTTTTTCCACGTTGAATCTTATTATTATTGACAATCGACGTCGAAGAGGATTTTTAGAAACTCGGTCGGTAAAAAGGAGTTCGCGGATTCCTCTTGAGCGCGATTGCTTAATTTTTGAGCTGCGTATACATCGAAATTTTACTTTTTCGCTTTGAGAAATCGATGGGGAAGAGACACAAAATGATGGGTTTTTTTCAGTATCGGAAAGCGTGTTTTCCACGGCGGTGGGGGTGGGGATGGGTGGCTACACCTGGGGCGCTCCCACGCCTCCTCCTGGATCACCCTACAGCCCGGTGCCCGTGTCTCAGCTGGAATTCCTGGCGAAAAATCTGACCAGTCTCGCCGCGGCCCCGGGGCAGCCGACTTTGGGCCTTCAGGGCGTTGGGACCGTCAACGTCGGAAGTCTACATCACGCGCAACACAGCACCCAGCACACTCTTAATCTCGCCACCGGGCTTCATCATCTGCATCACGGTTCGTTCTCTTTTTCTTCGATTTTAACGATTTTCTTCGAGGACAAAGTTTTCACGAAGTCTGTAAACGTCATCTTTTACGAGACAAAGCATTGTTATCATTGATAAAAACGGGACATTTTTTCATGGCTTGAATTCAACTTTACGGTCTTTGACAGTTTTTGAGAAGTCGAGATTTTGGTTGATTTATAGTGACAAACACAATTTGATTAATTGCGAAACGTGCAATTTTGAGAGTTTGGATTTATTTTAAATTGGTCGGGTTTTCATTGAAAAAAATTAAATGAATGAAAGTTTTGACGAATTCTTTAAATGTAATCGCGTTATTTGTTATGATAAAAACTGAATTTTCATGGAAAAATGTTTCTTCATACTTTGAATTAAACTTAACTTTTTTTTGAAAAACTTGGAGCTTTTGAGAAGAGAAGATTTTTGTTAATAATTCCAATGTTTTTATCAACTAAGATCCCTGTAGAAAACGCACCTCAATAAATTGCGAGAGCTTCGATTATTTTAATTCGTTTTTTATTTACAACAAGAAAATGAAAGAAAGTTTTGCCAAATTCTCTACATGTAATCGTATTATCTAATTTATGTAGTCTACGATTTCAAATAAGACAAAGCATTGTTTTCATCGATAAAACCGAATTGAACTGTACTTTTTTGCTTAATTCAAGTGCTAAAAACCCAATTAAAAAAATCGCAATACCAACACTTTTGCCGATAAAAAAAAGCTATCCGATTTGCCGGAACAAACAAAAGAACGTCCTGTTTTGATGATCGCAGGAAGCGGGATCCACCAAAGCGCGTTCTCGCCGCAGCTGTCTCTGGTCACGGAAAATGCCCCGACGCTGACAATCAACAGTTTCTCGTCGCCGAACGCGGGCGTCGTACCAACGAGCAGCGGGGTCGTGCTGCACGAGTACCAATCGCCAACAGGTTCGAGCGCGATCTGCTCGAGCTCCCTGAATTCTCCAACGTGCAGCCCGAATGGAAATGCGAACGCGCTGCAACTCGCGAAAAAGCGAGAAGCCTTTTTGCCCACTCAGCCCATTAAGCTCGAGAACAAAACCAAGCAGCAGCCTTGCGTCTGCAAGAACAGCAACGGTATTATATCATGTTGATTATTGCAAAATGGCGAGTTTTTACGCGAAACAAGGGACTGAGAGGAGAATTTGCAAATGACAAGCGTGCGAATGACGCGTGTTTATGCGCGAATGCATTTTCTCCGAGACAAAGGCCACCCTTGTGTTCTCATGTCGAAGATGTAAGCTGTCGGGAAGACTCATGGGAGAGCTGATGTAATCCTCGGCCTTGAAAAGTCCCTCCTGGAATATACGCGCCGGGACGGGCTAGCTCGTTTCGTAATCGCGGAGGCAAGCTCGCGCTTACGCAACGAGACGGGTTCTTCTTTTCTTTTTCTTCTTCTTCTTCGTCTTCGTCTTCGTCTTTATTGTAGGGGACGTTCAAGAGTATTGAAATAGAAATATTAGATTTCGATACATCGACGCATTCAATTTGCCTAAAATACTACAATAATAAGAAACAATGAGAAACATATATGACCTTTTAAAACATACATTATGTCCAATATATGGCTGTCATATGTGTTCTTAAAACCACATACATATATATCTGATGGCTCATATATAAAACATATGTATATAAAACACGAGGAAAAAAAATTCTCTTTTTTAATCCGCAATGACCTTTTTCCACCTTCAAGAGATTCGAACAATAATATCTGAAACCCGCGAAATCGATGCTTATAACGAATTCATTCGAGAGAATGCATGCTTTATTTCCGATTCGAGCGAAAGGGTCAAGTTTTAATAATGCAGTTAGTTTAAAAATAAGATTGACGGTGGGGAAATGACGTTTTCTTTTGTAGGCAAAACAAAGGTCGTACATTCGGACGCAGGATGTAGCAGAACATTACCCTGGAATGGTCAGGACGAAGGGAACTCGAACGTGACGAATTTGGTGAAAAGGGAGCCCCTCGCTTCTGTGCCCTGTCAAGTCGCCGAAGTGTCAACCTCGTTACATGCCACGACCACAGCGGTCAAAATCGAGCCCATGCCTTTAAAGTCCGAAAATGGCAAGTTTCGTTTTTGATCTATTAACCCAGGGGAATTTTGGTTTTAATTATTGCTTTTTTGATTGAAGAATGAAGGGTATTTTTGTTTCTTGCGGAATCCGACGACGAAGCGGACGTAATTTTCTCGTGGGTAAAGAATTCCGGTGGTTATGCTGACCCGTGCTAAAATGGGTTGGGAGAATACAGTATTTAGACGCGCTCGATGTAATTTAAAACGGACAACGTTCCAATTAAAATTACGGCGTCGCGTTAGTCCCGAACGTATGCTAAATTCCTCTTTTTGTTCCATCGCTTGCGTTGGAAACTTATCAATTTTCTCGAGATGTAAATCAACGCGTTGGAAAAAATTGTCGTTAATTTGCCGCACGACAGTAATTGCATTTTTCATGCTTTTAAGTGCGGTGAAGATTTTTCTTGAGTTAGTGTGGTATGGAAATTGACATTGACATGGCTTTTTTTTAAATAACGTGGAAACATTTTAATTTTGGTGTTTTCATACCTCGGATTTGTTTTGAAATCACTGGAAAATTCTCCTTGACATGACGGATTACGTGAAATCTGTAACATCGAATCTTAAGATGAATTTAGAAGCTCTTTTTTCCTCTTAAACCCCCAAAAATGCATATTTCAAAGTAGATAAAGACAACAGATGAATATTCTTTTCCGCGCGGGTATAGAAAAAGTGCAGGGCCCGTGAAAAATCAAACGGTCGCGGTCTATTTCCAACTCGCCGACCTCCCGCCTCAAAGTTACGATGATGTTGAGTGATGAATCACGCGGTGCGTTCGAAAACAGTGCGCGTTGAAAAAAGACGACTGCGTCGTGTCCCGAGAGAAAAGGACGGAGCGGTCTCGTCAAGTAGGAGGTGCGTGGCACGCATGGCGACGCAAGTGCAAGGCGTGGCCCATATCCCGCGACGTCCGCGCCGAAAAAACGAAGACGAAACGGCCAAGATTTATCAAGCACGGAAAAGCTTTCGGAAAGTCAGGATAATTCCTTTGGAAAACGTAATTTCCGCGAATCGCGCATCGGAATGTCGCAGTCATGGCGTGCTTAGATAAATGAGCCTAGAATGCATAATAGCATTGCGTATCATGAAATATCAATTGTCACGCATCTTAATGCTTGCACGGAGCGATAAATAATTGACTCGGCTCTTTGTTTATGTAAAAAAGGCCATAACGCGGCGCACCCACGAGTGTTTTTCCATAAAAAACAATCTCGCTTTTTTTTCTCCGCGGGAAATGTTTCATCCTCGAATGCCCCGCGTTGCGCAAAAAGGATTCATAAAATCCCGGATAATAATTTATACCGAGAGGTTCGGTTTATTGGTCGGGAATGTTCATGCAAAAGGTCTTTCGAGCGCACTCGCGTGCGATAAAAATTGCTGTAATTATTACGTGCTGCGCGAGTGGTGTTTTTTTTTTCATTTTTCCTCGCGCATAATCTAATCCTTTTACCGCGCCGAGGCAGGCTTACGACGACGATGCACCATCAGTCATTTTCTATTTTCTTTGCGCTACGTGACACGATGACGAGGTAAAGCTCCGCCTCTTTCTCTGCTGCCAATTTTTACGCGAATGAGAATGTATTTTCTCCGATGTTCTCAAAAAAAGCATGAAATTCCGGGCTTTTTCTTCGACGGTTGTTGTTTTTCAGGGATCGTGGTGTCGAATGGTGGACCTGGAGGAATTCCAGTGGGCATCGCGGTGGCTCGTCAAAGACTCCAGCACCAGGAAACGTCGTCGTCGGTTCGCAACGTTTCACTGAGTCACCACCACGCGAGTTATCACCATTTCCAACCGGATAGTTTGGGTGAGCTTTGAACCACGCTTCGAGTTCTTTCTCTCTCTTTCTCATTTTTTCGATATAACATCTCGGGTGTAGGTTTCGCGCGATTCGCGAAAACTTTTGACACGAGACTCGACTCGGCGTGGGAAGGAAACTTTTCTTTTCTCCGATAGCACCGGCACTGAATCATTTCCTCGCTATTTATGACGCGGTGTAAATGCTTTTGTGCACGTATGCACGAGCGAAAATACAAATATCGAGTTTTTCAACCGCGGGAAATGTCGAACGTCGCGTTCGCACCGAGACAATTCATCGTTACGGAATTTGAAGCATGCGAAATTGCCGAATCGCGCCACTTTTTAACGGGGATTTCGACGTTTTCCTGGACTCTTCCGCGAGTCGTAAAGGAAATCCGGATAAAGATGCGTGGGCGAGTGCTGAAGTTTATCTCGTCTCGTCAAACATGACATGCTTTATTGCAAGAAAGAATCAGTTTTGCTCTTGTCAAAGTTGAACATTGCTCGGGAAAATGCGAATCAATGTCGGGCGATTAAGAGGAATCCAGAAGCTCCTTTTTACCTACCGAGTTTCAAAGCCTTGCTTTTTCAATATTCCAAATTTTGGAAAAATGAAATAACGTTTTTGAAACGGTCGGTAAAAAGGAGTTTACGAATCCCTTAATCTTCCTTATAACTAATTGCAATAAAACCGGAAAAAAAGCTCCAATATATCATCGAAAATTCTTAAAGAAAAGCGAAAATCTCAGCGAAGTAACGCGACAATAATAACCGGTCGAGACACAATACGTCCCACCTGTACAATCCCTTATTACAATTTCGCAACGTTACGATTGAGAGAAGCGCGGCCACTCCGCCGCTGCATCATCTCGGTGCTTACATATCCTCCGCACGTCCCGAGTCGCGAGTGTGAGAGGAGCATATTTTCGAAACTCTTCGAAAGTGCAAGGGGGACGCGGTAAAAACAAGTCGAGTCGCGAAAGAAAGAGAGAGAAAGAGCGAGCAGACGGTGTTTGGAAAGCGCTTGAAAAGAGAAGCGTAGAAGCGAGGAGAGAGAGAGAGAGCGAGAGAGGAAACAAAGTGAAAGGGGGAATCTCGATTCTCGACACTTTGCAGGCTCGGCCATGGCGATGGGAGGGACGACTCTGGTGCACTGCGCTCCGGGAGGGGACGATCGCTCCGCCCACTTGGCGATTCCGTCCGGTGGCAGTTTACCGCCCTCGTTTAACGCCGCCCTCGCCGCAGCCAGCTTAGGCAATATCGGAAATATCGGCAACGCCAACGCCGCGGCCTGGCCGCCCACGCTCTGGCAGTATCCCGCGGCCGCCGCAGCCGCCGCGGCCGCGGCCGCAGCAGGTGAGCATTGACACTTCGAGTCCTCGTTTTCAGGCGTTTCAGGACCTCGGAGCTGCCGTTTGGAGCTTTAATACGTCGTTCGAATACAATACTCTTCTCGACACATTCGCGCGATTGAAAATTCGTCCTTGAAAGCGGAAAAAACGAAAAAAAGAGCCACATTTTCCTCCATTTTCGCAGCTTTTTCGTTTATCATTTGGGCTGTATTTTTGATTTGAAGCGACGCAGCTTTGTTTTACATTTTGTTTTATTTCCGAAAATTTCTTTTCGTAGCAATGCCCATGGAACCCGTGAGCTTTCCGCAAATGGGGGTTGGACTTCAGGGCGGCCTACAGATCGTTCGGGATCCAACGACCGGCCATCTTCTTTTGATACACGCAGCTGGTAAGTCCATGGTTACTGCTGCGAGTATCCATGCGGACTTTTTTTTCAATTACCCTCGGCACTTTGGACCAAAATTCGCGAATCTTGGCAATTTCCATGCTACGGCCGAATTTTTTCCCGAGTACTACCACGGAAACGAAATAAATTCTCCTAGTTACAATTCCAGATCGTGAAATTACTTTGAACCGAACACATTTACAATCGCCATTTGAAATCGTAACTTGATCCAGTCATACTGCATAAAATAGCGGGAGAAATTCCCATGTTTATGGAAAATAGTGAGCATGCTTATTATATTTTATACGATGCTCACCAATTTTCAGAAAGATCGTAATTTTTCTTGCTACATGGCCGAAATTTGTCTAATTTGCCTGGATCAACCGCGACGAATTTGGGTTGTAAAAGTTACGACGTGATTTTCTCACCTTTTCTCCTGAGCACTCTGAAACCCTGATTTGAAACTCTGCACCATCGCTTTTTCTGCGTTTCATTTTCACAAAATTCACACCAAATCTTTTCCACACACGAAAGAAATGAAAGAAACTGTTCCTTAAAGCAGGCGAATCGCAAAAACCGTCTCAGTGCATCGAGCGTTTGGAATACATTTCCCTCGGCTTTTTTTTCCAGAGCAAATGCAACAAGCCGTCGTCTGGCCGAATTACCATAATCATGGTAACGCCAACGTGGGAGCTCCGCCACTTTTGCTTCCACCCCCGCCACCCTCGTTGCAACTTTTGAGCGATATCGGCGGCACCAGGTTGGTCCTCACCGAGAACAAGAGGAAACAACAAGGAAGCCTCCCCATCGTCAAAATCGAGGCCGACTGCGCGAATAATCCGACCACCATAATCAGTGAGCAATTTTGTTGCTTTTATTTTTCGGCTGCGATAATGCAATTTTCTGGAAATTTTCTAGCTTCCGCGGAGACGACGAAGGCTCTGCAAACGGTGACGCCGATGACGTCAATGACCGGGACGTTGGTACCCGAAACCCCCGTTGTCACGACGGTACATTACTACCCCCATGCCCCGACTTTCGTGCAAATCAGCCAGACCGAACCCGCGCATTGTAGATCGCAGGTAGATTTCTGCAAATCTTGCTTTGCTTTTTCTTTAGGGGAGAGAGTTGTACCTCGGAACATTGCGTTTTTGGATAGAAATAGTAATAGTAATTCAGTTTAGTAATTCGTAAAGAATCGAGTGCTTTATTTAACCCTGCCGATTTTCTCTTTGAAAACCTTGTTTTCGCAACAGCGACATGAATTCATGTTGAAGGCCACGTCGCCGGTTTCCTGCCTCACGCCGCCCCCGGAAGTGCCGTCGATGCACGCGATCGACGCCTTGGAAGCGTCGTCTCTCAGCGTCCAAGACGCTTCGAATCAAACGGAGAGTCCAGAAGTCGAAGAAGAACTTTCGATCGTCGAGGGCTTCGTGAAGCAAGAGCAAAACCAGATGCAGAGCTCGACGATGACGAACTACGAAATCGTCTCCTCGGCACCGGAAAAAATCTGCAACGTCGTGAGGATCACGACGACGACGAGCGTCAACGCGGCGGGTTTCGTCAGCAAGGTCGACAAGGCCGAAAACACCATCATTAATATGGCGGATTGCACGAAGTACTCGCTCTCCAGGAACGTGACGACGTCGGTGGACCAGACGATCGAGCACGTGATTAGCTGCCACAGCGAAAGAAAGGACGAGGAGGAACACTCGGAGGATCACGCGGTGAACCCTGTCGACGAGGAGCGAGTTTCGCTCAGACCTGGACCGCGGATCATCGAGATCACGGAGGAAAACTGCGACAGCTTCCACGAGAATCTGGAATTCTTCAGCCGGAGGAAGGATCATTCGAACGAACTTCGGAGGAAGTCGCTTTTCGTCGAGCACGTTGAGGACGAGGAAGAAAAGGGCGAAGATGAATCCGGGGTAGAGGTGATTTTTCACTTTATTCGACTGTACCAAATGTTATCTTCTTCATTATTTCATTGATTGAATTTACATTTGTTTTAAACTGTTTCGAAACAAGAAAGAAAACTGATGATTTCCGTGTTTTAGCAGGGCGAGAAACCGGACGCCGTCGAGAACGTTGTACCGGTGATTCAGCCCTACGATCGTCCCGTCAGAAGCGAAGCCGACAGCGAGAACAACGAGGCTAAAAGTCGAGGAGAAGACGAAGATCTTCACGCGACGGCGCAGTCTTTTGATATGCCGTCCATCGACGATCACGAGGTCGAGAAGAAAAACGAGGAAGACGATTCCTACGAAGATTATCGAGGCACGAACGGCAACTACAAGCCCAAATACCACGAGATCGGGAAAAAGTACAACCAAGATAGTGCCATGAAGCAAGAAAAGTGTCATCCGGGCATAGAAAACGTCGTAGAGAAGCTGAAGAAAAACGCGGTGGCGCTTCAGATTCAACAGGGAGAAAAGGAAGCTGCGGCGAATCTCGAGGATTCCCCGTTGCAAACGGCGCCGAGACCGTATCACAGAAGATTAGAAAACGGACTGAAAAAGCTGATCCTGCGTGCCTGCGAGAATTCTCTGGAGAAGATTAGCATGGCTTATCACCAAGACGAGCACAACGAAGTCTCCACGTCCGCGGCTTGCGAGAACAACAACGTCAAGCACGTCGACGACAAAGAAAAGCCGGCGCAAAAGCTTGAGAACGAGGCGGATACGACGTTCCAGGACTCGGAGCCCGTGACCCCGAAGAAGAGCCGCGTGCTTCGTCACTCTTCGAGTGTTTCCGGTGAGTTAATTAACTTGAGGGGATCTTCAGTCAAAAAGGGTCCTCTTAAATATGATGATTAACGCGTTTTGTGCTTTCAGAGGATGAAACGGCGCCGTCCAAGCCGAAGTTGACGGTGGATCTCAGCGGGCTCGAACTTCTTTCGACCAGCATCGAACAGTTCGAACATATGAAACCCGAGTCGCAGAATCCTTCGATACCGTCGTTCCAGACGTCTCCCACGAAGCCGAAATCGATGACGCGACCGACCGAGAGCAACAATAACAACGTGGACAGTCCCCTGGGGCTTTTGTGTGCGCTGGCGGAGCAGAGATTCATGGAAGAGGTCGCTGAAGTACCGAAAAAACTCGTAAGCGACGACGTCTCCCAAGCCGGAAACCTCTTGGTGAATCTGGGACAGTCGGGGAAACGAAAACACCCGGTTGACGAGGTCGATGAATCGGCCAAGAAGCAAAGGCAGGAAAATTCGCATCGCTACGGAAACGGAATTAACTGCGACTCGAGGTTGGAAATGATCCGCGAGAGGGCGAAGAGAAACATCGAGTTTCCCACGAGAAATGAGGAGGAAGAGCCTAAGGAAATGAAGGATGAGAATGGGACGACGTCGGGTTCCGAGCAGGAGGACGTTCACGAGAACAAAGTTTCGGCTTTTGAAGAAATTTCGAGGGACGAGGACAAAATGATGAACAAGGAAGCGACCACGGCGTTTGATTTTGACCGGCATCACTACAGCAGCGACGGAGCTAAGATTGACGCCAAAAAGTTTATTGCGAAAAAAGGTCACTCGGCGAACAAGAAGTGGCCTGATATAGATTTTGCCGAGCTGGATAAGAGAGTGAAATTGGCCGATATTCAGAGGCAGTATAAGGAGAAGCAAAAGGAACTGTCGATGCTGACGAAAAAGGATAACAAGATTCTTGGCAGGACCAGAAACAAGTCGTCCAGGTGACAATTTCTTTCACGTTGTATTTTCAAACTCGAGGCAAATTTTTAAGTAAAGAGTGAATTGGAAAAATATTTATAATGCAACATAATCAATTTCATTTAATATGCCAGCATAATTTTATCACTCGCGTTTTTTTTTTCGCGGAGAAGAAGATATCGTTTAATAAATTATGCTGGCATATAAAATGAAATTAATGATGTATTATAAATATTTGTTCGAATTCACTCTTGCATTTGGCAACCGTACGACGTGAATAATTTTCGAGAGTTATTTTTAAAGATTATTTATAAAATCATCGACCATTTTTCAGTTTCGAACACGAAAATTCACCATCGCCGAGTCACAAATCCGAAGAATCATTGGAAATATTACCCGAGTCGCCAGTTACGGTTCTGAGCGTGCCGAAATGTAATTCGAATCTGGTTAAAGTTATCGAGCCCAAAAGCCACATCAAATTACTGGACAACATTCCTAGTATTCCGATTCCCGTGTCTCCGGCGCCATCTTCGATTGCACTTTCTCCAGAGCACAGCAGCGAAGAAAAAAGTCCCGCAAAAGTAATTGAAAAAAACATTTCTTCTCAACAACTTGAACGTTCTTTTAACGACAATTTAAAAATGTTTCGCAGGTGGAATATGAAATCGTTTCCCCGGCTCCGGTGGCGACAAGCTCGAGTTCGTCCTCGTCCTCGTCCTCGAAAAAACGCAAGGTCGGTCGACCACGTAAACTGATGTCCACGTCCGGCAACAATCGACATTTCACCGAAACGATTGTTGCAAAAAATTCCAAGGGCAAAGGCAACCTTGCGGGATATTTCACGAACGCAAAAAATAAGCAGTTGCAAAGCAACGTAAGAGCACACAAAATGGAACAAAAGAGTTTAATGAATGAAAAAATTAATGCGCTTTTGAATTTTCAGTTCGCCAATAAAATCGGTTACACGCCGCTGCCTTTCAAAACGAATTTATCCGCTTCAAAGACAAAACTCAATAAGACAGCGAAATCGAAGGCGAAGCCAGGTAAAACACCGCTGCAAACGCCGTTACATAACAAGAGCGTCATCAGTTTGATACTGATGGAAAAGGAGAAGCTCAATCGAGACAAACAAAGTGGTGGAAAAGTAAAGCCGAAATTGAGAGCGGAACCTAAGCTGAAAACTTGGGACGACGAAGGAGACTTGGAAGACGTTGATATGGAATGTGACGAAGTATTGCAAATTCCCGAAATAGAACCAGCAAAGGTATGAAGACATCTCGAGTCTTTAATGAAAGAAATCATGTTTTAAAAACACTTCACTTTTAGGAAAAGCCAAGCGAGGAGATGAACGAAAGCGCAGATTGGGTTGTCGAGAATACGGAAAAAACGAGGAAGAAAAAGAAGAGAAAGGCGAGCACGTGTTCGGCGAATGGTCGACATAACGAACACGAGAAGAAGGACGCGAAACGACGCAAAACTGCGGATTGCAGCGAGTGTTTGAAAACGCAGAGGGCCGAGGGTATCATTAACAAATGTAAATTGACATCGGCTCATCTCGCCATCGATCAACTCCGAGTCTTGACGGCGATGGGGGGTCTTTTTTACGCTGGACAGTTGAGTGCCGTTGAAGCACCGGATGTATACGCGATTACCCTCGACGGCGCGAGAGGGAACCGACCTCATATTTACTCCCGAGAGGAAATCCTTAGAGATGCTGTAATTATTAGTTCAACTTTGTATGATTATAAACATTTAAAAAAATTTTTAATATACTTTGAGATCCAAGCAAATTAGACAACTTTTAGTCGAATAGAATAGGAAAAATTACTATGTTTCTGAAATTGTTGAGCATCGTATAAAATAGATTAAAATTCACCACTAATGAGAGTCGAGCTCGAAAAACAAGTACAAAAAATCAGTTTTTTAGCTGTAACTCAGAAAGGGTTGACAATTATTATTTAATGTTCATTACAATAAGTATAGCTTATGAAATTCTTCACAAAATATGTTTCAATAATTTTTTTCTCAATGTCATGGTTTAGCCACAAACTCGGTTTGAAATCGGATAAAAACTTGTTTCATAGATCTGGCTGGAAAAATTAAATTTTCAATCCTCTTATGAGTTGAAGCTGAAAAACTGATTTTATGTACCTTTTTTTCGAGTCAAATAAGCATGCTCACCATTTTTCATAAACATCGAAATTATTGTTTGATCCAATCTGACTCGATCATTATTTGATTTCAGATCGTTGAAGTTTGTCCGGCAACGACGAAAGAATTGCCACCTGGTACTCGGCTGTGCGCGTACTGGAGTCAACAATATCGATGTTTGTACCCAGGTACGTCCGTCGAGCCAACAGAACCGGATCCGGAACTCGATGAAAAATTCGTCAGCGTCGAGTTCGACGATGGGGATAGCGGAAGAATCGTCTTGGAAGATATCCGGTATCTGCACCCGGATTATCCTGTAGTCGGTAAGAATATTGTTGATAATCTATTTGTAATTACATAAAAAAAATAATTATATTGCAAAACGATTTAAAATATGCACCTTTTTTAGAATACGATCCGAATCCTTTGCTGTCACTGTGGAAGAGACGACGTCAAACTTCAGTTTCTTCAAGCACGATGTCGACTTCGAATGCAGTGGCGGTAACCGGTGCTGTCGAAGATGCGCCGCCGAGCAGTACGGAACAAAACAACGACGCGGAGCGTCAAAACGGCATTGAAAAGTGCAGCGACGAAGATCACCGCGAAAGACGAAGGCTAAAGAAACGAAAAAAGGAGAAAATCAAGCGACTGCACGAGGCGCAAGACAGGAAAAAGAAACACAAGAAACACAAATCTGGGGAGCAGCACAAAAAGCACAAGCACAGGAAACACCGCAAACACAAGCACAGGCATTCGCATCACAGCAGTCACAGCGACGCGAGTCACTACAGGTAAAATCGATTTAAAAAATGACTTAATGAACATTGCGATTGACAACTATTTATCTTTTTAGTGGCGGGGAAAATAGTTCCGGACAAAGAAGCGAGGAAGAAGTAGCGACCGAAAGTACCCTAGAAAAAACCGAGCCGGAGCAAGTCGAGAAGGAAGAAAAAGTGAGCCAGGAAATCCCAGAGGAGACCAAGGACGTGGAAAATGCTTCGAATACCGAGTGCGAAGCTTCTCAAGAAGAGGACGAAGCCGTGTCTAAAAAGGACAAAAAGACGAAGAAAAAGAGAGCCTACGAGAAGCAAGATTCCGTGGAGAGCAGGAGCAAAATGGCGGCGTTCCTGCCAGCGCGGCAATTGTGGGGTTGGTCGGGACCTGGTTACAGAAGGCCCGGGGCCAAAGGTCGAGCGAAGAAAAAGTTTTTCAAGGCCATCGAGAGGGGAACCGAGGTCATCCAGGTCGGCGACAGCGCCGTGTTTCTTTCAACGGGAAGACCGGACAGGCCATACATCGGGACAATAGAGTCCATGTGGGAGACTTCGAGTTCCAACATGGTCGTCAAGGTCAAATGGTTTTATCATCCCGAAGAGACCGAGAGGTGCCCCGTTTTAAAATATCCCGTGAGTCGTTGTTTCGTCGTTACTTTTCGATGTTTTCAATGGCACAGAGGGTTAAAATGAACGTTAATTTTTAGGGTGCGCTTTTCGATTCTCCACACATGGACGAAAACGACGTGCAGACGATTTCTCACAAGTGCAAGGTTTTGCCCTTGCAAAAGTACACGGAAAAATTGGGTAAGGAGCCTCATCGGTACGACACGATTTACGATAACAACGATCTCTATTATTTGGCTGGTTATTACGATCCCACCACGTTCATGTTGACCTTTGAACCCGAGGTTGTTTGAGAGAAGCTGAAGCTGACGATTAAGTTAACGAGCGTTGTCGGCAATTGCAGCAGTCATTCTTGACGCGCTTGATCGACGCCGCGTGCCAAATATTCGCTGGGTTTTGCGGATTTCGAGAAAGTTTCGGAGGAAATCCGTACTTCTGTTTCGAGATTTTATCTTTTACTTTGGTTACGATTATCATTTAGTCGTATTTTTTTTGCTACGAAAGAGATTTCTGATCGTTTTGATTGCCATCAATTTTGCTATTGCAAACTGTGAATATAGTTTTATTTGAAACGACGCGTTTCAAAGAAGCCACTAATATAAGGATTTCGGAAGTTCGAGACAAGAACTTGTAGAAAAATATCTGGGGATGCTGAAGGATTTTCGTAAAAGCATTTCGAATCACCGAATTTTTTCGCACAAAAACGTTTTACATGTTCCTTGAATTACTGCACTCTTTTTTTTGTTTTTGTAAACTTCAGCATCGCGCGTTAAATATAAATTTGTTCAATTGTTCAATTGTTTAAATGAGACGATTGCAATAAACGACGAAAGAAGATTTGACGCAATAAAGAGAATAATAAAAATACGTGAAATACAAAGTGGCATTAGCATTGTAAGGAGCATACGAACACGCGTCAAAGAATCGACGGAAATTTGTAAATAATGTAAATAGCAATTAACGAGGTTTGAAACAATGCAATGAAAAAGTACCTACAAGAAGCCTTCAGAGTTTGACATGCGAGTTTTCGAGAATATCGCGAGACATTTGATTTATATAAAAAATCCAAATGAGATTCCAAATGTATAAAAGATGTAAAACCGACTTTATTTTCACATAATCTATAAAATTATCTCTTTGAACGTCGTTTCTCGAAATTGGCATTGAACACGTGTCCCGGAATGTTGGGAAAGAATTCGAAACATTCGCGCGATATTTTTTCCAAAACTTGCTCGAGTTTAAAAATGCATTTTAAAAATGCTGGAATTGTCGAAAGAAACGTCGTTTTCAGTGATACGAGAAACGGTGCTATGTAAACCTCTCATTTCTGTTATTAATTTAAGTTTCACGCGTTCAACGTTCTTAAAGGTTTTCTTTTACGCTTCATTATTATCATTAAGTTTTACGTTGCGGGGCTTTCACTCCTGTTTATGAACTAATAGTGGGCTCGCCCGTCCGCTCGACCGTGCAAATTTCTAGTTGTAAGGATTTTGTATCGAGTAATTTTATATTCCATTTAAGAAGAAACATCCTCGTCTGGCACGTACGATAATTTGAGAGGTTCTAAAGTCGAGAGACTATTTGCTTGTCGAGCTATACTTGAAATGCTTTTGGAATGTTTCACGAGTTAAAAATGTATCTTTGTCTTCCTACAACGCTAACAAGTTTGTTACTTTCAAACGAAACGTTTGACGACTGTTTTTTCCAACTGGAACGAGAGATTTGCATTATAAAAGGAGTTTTTTTTTTTTTTTAATCGAAAAACAATGTTTCTGGGAATGATTTATTTGCCTTTGTTCATGTTTTTAGAAGGTGTTCCATTCCTGAGATGAAAATTGTGGAAAATAAATAGTATCACTTTTTGGAAAAATCGAAAAAAATTTGTTTCCATTCGAAGTCCTTTTGAAAATTGCAATTGGAAAAGTTTATAATATTGATTCGATTGGTTGCGGTTTTCATAATTATAGGATTTATGTAATTCCGTATAAAATGTCATAAAATAATAACGTAGGAATGTTGAAAGAAATTACCTCAAGGGAAAAAGCGAATTCTGCGAAAATGCATTTAAACTGCGCTTTACGTAGATCGAAAAAGAGTCGAAAAAAAAGGTGTAATCGCGATAGATGCTGCTGCATAGTGTGATATTGCATAGACAAATCTTGCCGGTGATTGTAATTTTGTAAATTAAAATTCATTGTATAGATGAAGCAATCCATCAAGCGAGAAAAATTCATGACTCTACATAACTGAATATCAATACTCCGAAGTGATCTATTCTAAATAACGTTAGTGTTGGTAGAAGTAGAAACAACATTGTTCAAATTTATTTTTAAAAAATTGTAAATTCCATCGAAATTATATATTTTCGAATCAAAATCGAAGCATGATTTTAATGATAGTTTCTTCGTTTTGTATTCTTTCTATAGGGAAAATGACCGAGTGAAAAAGTCGTTTTAAGTGTTTGCGCTTTTCCCCTTGACACAATCTTCCGTGTAGTATTTGGAAAAAGAAATTGTGTACACGCGGCAGATGTCGATTAAGACTTGAGTACAAATATGATACACAATAAAAATAGTGATGAAAACAGATTAATCGTATAGAGATGGTAACAAATAAGCGTGCGCTAAGCACTCGAAAATTACTCGTACGTGACATTTATGTAAATATAGAAGAAAAAGAATGCACTCGTACGAAATATATTTAGGCTTAATGAATAATTATCTCAACTTGCACACATATAATATTCACTGGAGTACTTTTTCGAAAAAATCATAATGATAAAATGGAAACGATAATTTTTTATTTCGCGTAATGTAAAGTGTAAGATATTGCTGCGTAGAAAATATACGAATGAAGGAAAACCTTGATCGGTGCGCTTTCTCGACGGCCAGTGAATATTCACTTGTAGCGAATTATGAATTTTGAAAACAAATTAATAATCTTCGGATTCATGATTCGGAAATGGACGCGCGGAACGCAATTTTCGAACAAATTTCCGATATATTTTGTCAGTCTCGTATACATAATGAAAAATTGTTATAAAATTTGAATGAACATTGAAAGGAAAAAACAAATTGTAGTGTAAGAACTGCGCGTCCGTTGCCTAATGAATTTTACTCGATCTTGCAATGACTTCTATGTGTAAATAGAGAATTTTAATAAAATATAAAAAAAACGTTCTTCAAACATTTGTACATATAATACGATTTCCGTTTTAGAATTTCCTTTTCAAACTATTTAAACATGGATGTTAGACTGAATTCCAATGTTTGCTTCGCAAATTCAGTAGCATAAGAACCCATACAACTTGAATTATTTCAATATAAAAGGACGCGATGTAATCGACGCGTTCGCGAGTGACGAAATTCTTCATTTTCCAACCGACTTTAGTACGAAAATCTATTTTTCGAATATTTGTGCAGAAATAAAGTTGTTGCTCGAGTGAATCCGGTTGCAAACGAGATAATTAGCTCGAGAAAAATCGTGCGGATTGATAAATATTGGAAGAAGAAAAAGATCGAGGAGTACGTTGACGAGAGTGTGTATGTATAAATACAGTATTTTTTCAAATACGACAAAACGACAGTCGTCTGTTGTACAAATTTAAGGGCGTGGTAGATTGCTTGATTGCTTTCAGGTATAGTTTCGACGAAGAATGAAAAAAGCTATCCTCAAATTAACTTTTGCTTTCGTAGCTTTATATGCATCTATGTGTAATCAGTACGTAAATTCCAAATTTTGAGTCTGGTAGAGATTTTCGAGCTCTTCTTCTTTTTATCAATAACAGAGTAAAAGACTTTTCTCATACGAATCAGTTGTCGTTTTCTTGAAAAAAAAAGGAGTGAATTTGGAATCGCGACACCGCGAAGAAAGTTCCGAAAACGGAGAATCTGTAATTTATAAAAACAAAAGCCTACATTATTTGTCTTGAAAAATGAAATGAATTTTTTTTCCATGTTAAACAGCACTGATATTTGTTAGTAAGAGATGTATAGAATAACGATTTAAAAGTACTGTTTCGGATTACGCTGAGTTTTGTATCGCAGGTGATTGAAGAGATGACAAATAAACGAGAAGAATACCATTGATGTTTTTATTCGTAATGATTGTGTAATTTGATTTTTTTTAATAAAAAATTCTATACTCATTCATCGGTTTCATAGACAAATATTTATCGACAATAATTGGTAACTTTTTGTGATTTAGAATTTACAACACACTCCTATTACACCATTTCATCGAAAAAATGAATAAAAAATAGATACGATAATTACACAATTATATAAATCAAATGAAAAATGATTTCTAGGTATCTATTCAAAACATTGAACATTTACTCGTCGCATTGATCTTGACTTTTGATAAATGTAAACTTCATCTAAAAAATATAATCGCTCAAAATAGTAAACTGCTAAAAAATCGCATTTGCCTGTTTAGGTCAAATTACAGAAAATCTCGTACAAATAACGCCTCCTCAAGGCCATGTGATTTTCTGACGTTTCAAATCTTGTTTCATAGGCGATCCCTGAAAAAAAGATTACCTTTTTATAAAAAATGCACAGAAAAAAGTCTCTTTCGAGAGAATATACTCACGTCAGATTTTTCATAAAACTTGCGTTTCACGTTATCTTTCTCGGACTTTGAGTTATTAGAAAAACTAATCTTCGCGTTTGCTTGAATCCCTGGTTTGAGCCTTCCTAATTTTCCATCATTACAAGATAATTTTCTGAAAGGGAACACCGTTATTATTATGAAAAGTACTCGTTTCTTTCGGGATTTTTTGTGACTTACGCCAGGTCTGAATTTTCTTCGAACGATGCTACTGGTATGGATTTACTCGCTCTCAAGAATGCCATTCTTTTACCCACGTGTCTCGCTTGCGCGTGGTCTCTTTGCGGCAAAGGTAAAGCGACTCGCCGAAATATTTCTACCAGTTCTGCTTTATTCAACATTTTACTGCTTGGCACTTCGATGCATCTCTGAAAATATTTTAGTAATTGTAGTAAATGAAGTTTTAACTCTTAAACTTGTATAAACATGAAAAATACTCACATTGTTAAGAACTTGTAAAAGTGCTTCTTTAGACATTAGTTCGGGATGAGTTAATTGGATCGACATCTTTTGAATGCGAATTTAAGGTGTTAAACTTCCGAAAAATCACTCCAATACATGATTCAATGATTTTAAATCGCAGCCGGTAATTGCTTTCGATCTGTTGGAAGACGAGGAAGGAACTTCTGCATGAAGAATCATCATTAATTAAACGAAGAAAAATCTAAGAAAGGATTAAAAATCATAACATTGTCTAGTCTTTAATGGAATTCGATGTTTATATAGTTGATGTCGCAGATAACCTACAAATAACACTCGATTTAGATTTATCGACACGAAGTAAAGTATACGTGAATATACAGTTTATTTCTATCGAGAGTTTTGTAAATTATACAAATTTATGCATGAAAACCATATTTTTACAAACCTTTAATCACAAATACAGATGAAATAAGTACCAAATGTTTACATCTAGCAAGTAGCAAAACACGAACACACACCCACACACACCCACGCAACATCGCACGAACGCACGAACAGAACATACACCAAGAAAAATTGAAACGTCACCGCAGTTGGCGGGAAATTTGAAAATGCAAAAGTCTCGTAAATAATTATTTCAAGTCAAAATTGATTTAGAGTTGAAATTCCGAGTAGATATTCGGAAGCATTGAGCTCCATGAAGAAAATAGCAATGGCGATTGACTAACGAATGTATTCCGTTTGCGTATATTATCAAATTAATATATATTCCGTTTAACAATACGCGCACTAAACATTAGCAATGTTAGATTGTGATTTCATAATTTTCAAGAGTCACTTCAGCGATTATAAGGTGAAATGTCATGTATGTTCCAAGGTACAACACACGACATTTTTTTCTTCCTCAGCTTCTGGACCAAAAATGAAATCAAATATTTGTTCCATACACCGATAGATGCAGAAAACAACACAGAACTTCATATATATTATTCGAAATTGCAATACTCGTTTTTGTTAGAAAAATACTGGCATTTTCAGCGTGTATTTATGGTATATTAAATTGATTACACAAAATTGTGACACGGTGCATTGAATTAAATTGAAATTTCAGAACTTCTTTTACAGTGAAATCAAGTCTTCCGTAAAGACCAAAAAACCGTAAAATAAGAAAATGTGACATTGATGATCTGAAACACAAGAATTACATTTAGTCGTTATTCTTACTTTTGTTTTGCAAATTGGTGTTCGATACTGAATAAGCGCTTGATAATTTATATTTTCGAAGTTAGCGGATTCTAGTCGGAAATGTATTATTGCTCGAATAAAGTGAGCAAACATTTTCACACCATTGCACACAAGAAAATATTACCTTTACAAAATTTGCCATCCCTAAAAGCGTTCCTCCAGGGATGCGGTATCCGATTGAAACATCAAATCCACATCGGATTATACGCACGGTTTTTTTCAATTTCAAAGGCCATTTATACCATAGAATAATGTAACTTTGGAAAGATAACAATGAAGTATGAATCATTTGTTCCAAAAAAATAATCACTCGGTGATAGCAATTAAAGATAGATGGTAGTCAATTAATACTTACCTTGAATTTTGTAAGTTTTCAGTTTCGGTGATTAGAAAGTTACCGAAAGAATTGTACATAAACATTAAAATGATTCCCACGAGTAACATAGCTATGCATTTCACTAATTCTTTAGGTTCGTTTAACGACAAAAGTATCTGTGAATTTATTTCGATTTTAAATATTATTCATGCCTCTCATATCGTTAGTTTGAGCTGTCGCAATTGAATGTGACGACACGAAAAAATAGAAAAAATAAGAAAAAGTACGGAAAAATGAGAAAAAACACAAGCTAATAAAAAATATAATAAAATACAAGAAAAGATCACTGAAATATTGCATTATAAATATTTTTTCCAATTCACCCTTGCATTAAAGTATCGATCTACCGTAAGTGTTTCAAAATTGTCTATACCGAAGAGAAGACGGCAGTTTCAAAAATGTTATAAAAAATATGAGCCAGTACCAAAAACTATGGAAAAACTGGTATTTTTGTAATGTTACGTAACTGTAGTGTAAGATATTTCATGTGTTTTTTTGTTCAAATTAGTTCTCACCTTCTTGTAATTTTTGTATTTGCTTGCATCTTTTCTCTGCATTTTTAAATTTCTTTTATAGGGTAGTATACCCAGTAACTGAAAAACGATTGATAAATCGTTTTCTATATAGTATCTTCACCAAAATATACGATTTTTTAATCGGATTTCTCGCAGGAACACGATCAACTTATCGTTTTTGATCATTTTCAATTACTTCGAGAGGTCGTTAAATTGAAATCATTAATATAGCATTCTTACTGCATACGCTGCTGCTGCAGCCTGAACAATGTTTAAAAAAGTACCTAACAGAAGCACGGCCATGAAAGTGCTTTTACCTATACCAACGAACCTATATTTAGAAGATGAAACCAAGGTGACAATTAGAAGGATCAAAGTGTGTACAGTGAGAAAATAGGATAACTTGAATAATGGTTTGACGGTGTCCAGTTATCGACTCAAGTTATTATTTAATATGAGGTCTAAGTGCATGTATCTAAAAAATAAACAAATGATTTTCATAAATGTTTTAAGGTAAATGTACGGAGCATCGTCAAGTTAAGCCCGGTTATCGTCACCAATTTCGCAGCTACGAAATCTTGAATAATTCTTTTACAAAAATAAATAATCTTTCGCACATTTGATATATTATTTGCATGAAACAAATTAGTCCAGAGAAATACCAGAAAACAATATCATTCATTCATTCTGGACGGAAATTGACGGTACAACGGCAGTGACGATGCTCCGTACATTTACCGTAGGCTATTACATGGATCTATAAATACAATCCCGCATGGAAATATATGTGTCCAAAATAGACCTTTTTTGCCGGATATATCTGCGTATAATTTTTAGTTGGATCGGATATACACTGGATATATTTAAAATATAGTCATTTTGCCGGATACATATTTTTCCATGCGGGATCGTACACTGAGAGAAATGGTACCTAGTCAGAGTGACTAAAAAATCAAGTTCGTCATTTCATGTACTGGAAACTACATTTTCTAGTTGCTGCGACCAGATTTCTGGTTACAGTGACTATACACAAAGT
>JABFQM010000941.1:0-26420 GCA_022816865.1 Zelostemma sp. ZL-2020
TGATAACCAACGGGCATTAAATCTTGGACCGAAGAGGGCGGAAACCCCTTCTGCCTCTCGTAGCTGAGTGGTTTTAAGGCGGTGAGTCACGGGGCGCTTTAAAGCGAACGTTAAACCACAAAACGACGGGGACATTTGCGATTTATATTCCATCGTGCTATTTTCGGCCTACGGTAAAGAAGCCCCCGAAAATCGAGGCTTTTTTCTCAGGAGCCCCGAAGTGATGTCACGGCAGATTGAAAAATGAAATTCGCACTCGAAATCACTCGACGCCGAGAGATATACGCGTCGCGGGACTTGGAATCGAAAAATTTATCCGTCATAAAAACGGAAAAATTCTTCGGCAATTTCACGTCCCTTTCGCGGAGTTTAGACGCGATAAAACGACGGATATACACGACGCGAGGTGGAACAGGGAGAAAAGAGAGCGAGGACGAGGCGGGAGGAGACGTTTTCGAAGTGGATGGTCTATCAGCATATTTCAAAGATAAGCCTCGACCCAACCCTCGGCCTCTCGCTACCTTCTGCCGGGCCATCAACCATAATAACAATCCGATATGATTACGCCATAATCGTAACGTTGTCGGACGAGGAGGGGAACGCGGCGGATAAAATTATGCCAGGGAATTGAGATATCGTGTTTACGCTTTCTAAAGTATCTCCATAAACAAAATTAAGCGACCATTCCAGCTTCTCTTCCCTATCGCTCGGGAGGAATAATTTTTCGCGCTCGTACTCTTCGGAATCTCTGTTATTGCGCCGCGAAACAAGCGAATACTTCGTCATTCAATCGATGAATGGACCGAAACTCTCGCCGGCCTTTCATCGGTCTTTCTTGCCTTCTTTTAATTGGCTCTAGCCTTTTTCATGGTGGGCTCTTCCTTTGATTTCTCAGGGCCAAGTGCAACTACAGATTCGAATCCTTCTGTTCTATCCCGGCATAAAGTTACTTCCCTTGTGTGTCGAATAACAAGGCGGATGTTTCGAAAAAAGATGAACGCGATGTAGAAGGTGACTGAAGATGTCTTCGCGTTGTGCTCTCACTCGATTCCAGATCCGGACAATGCACCCTCGACGTCATTCTCAATACCTCACATTCGAGATGGGGAAGGACGCGAAACTTGGAGTCAGAATGGAGGAAGACAGAAAAGTCGATCGACAGTCGGCTGATGGTATGCGAATAATGGTGACAAGAGGAGACTCTCACTTTCAGTAAAAGAAGACTCTCACTTCAGTACAAGGAGACTCTCACTTTCGGTACAACATTGCGCAAATTGATGAGGCCTGATCAGGCCTAATCAGGTCTGATTAGTCCCAAAAATGTTCCATTTCATTCTACTATTCTCCCGACACATGTTTACAATTCTTAAATCAAAATTCCACTCCACGATGAAGTTTCCATTTCGTACTATCACGATATACTTGATCTGACCCAAAAGGATCTTCCTTGCAGTTTCCCCATCACGATTCTGGAAAAAATATTCCATCAACAAAACAATATCGCTAAATGGAAGGAAATCTCTTGCGACGACACCACAAACAGCCTCGATAACATCGCCGAGACCCATAGATTGTACATATGGATGAAGAGAGCACTCGAGTCCAGAAACATATCGTCCACAATCGGTTTCGAGGGACCGTGGTTAAACCCAGCCGGCAAACAAACTGTCTAAAACACTCGGAGACATTCAATTCCGTTCGAGGAGCGAGAAGAAGGGAGAAATCGGGAGATCTTCCCGTCCGAATTATCTCGGTACATATTTAAGTCCACGAGGCGAAGACTACCGCCGTTCTGGCATCGAGAGCCCACGCCTTCAACATCGTTCTTCGTCATGGAGTCGGCTCCGCCGATCGTGCGAGCTACGAGGCTCTTCGAGAAGTCCTCATTTCCCGGCTGCTGTCAGATGCAGCCCTGGGCGGGTCATCAGATAGCGTGGCTCGGATAATACCGAACGGAATACAAGCTCATAGAATATGCTACGGTTTAAGAGAGCGCCGTCGTACATATGAGCCAGCCCATACTTGATGCACTCCGCGATTATAAATGTGACGCCGCGACCCGTGGGGATCACTTCGAAGTGACATGTGCGTGGCTTCGAGTGGCTTTGTGCCGCAACCTCAATATTGTCGCTTTTAATCTTTTTCGAGTCTTGCACTTCGGCGTTTTCTAAAGAATTCAAAATGGATCCCTTTTCCAAGTTGAGTAATTCGGAAAGAAAAAAGTGGAAACCCGGGAAATGATCATTAAGCCTGAAGAAGTCGTATCAGGCCTGATGAGGCCTAATTTTTGTTCACACCTGAATAGGTCTGATCAGAGAAAAAACCATTTTCTTGAACCATCAGAAATAGTGCAGATCTGATTGGACCTGTTTAGATTCAATCATATCTGACCATGTTTGACATTCCATCGGATCTCATCAAGTATGATCAGGCCTGATCTGATCGCTGAAATCAAATGTAAATTGCACTTCGTATATGCGGTCGAAAATTAGGTCTAATCAAGTCTGAACAGATCTAAACAAACCTAAAAAAATGAACTGTTCAGGTCTAATTTGGTCTGATCAGACCTGAAATCAGAGCCGTTAAGACCAAAGGTTCATTTCCCGAGTAAGACTTTCGAATAAAATGGAAGCTGTTGTATTAGCGGGAACAACGGGTTTCAAGCGCGCTTATAAACGTGATATATAAATACATATTTATCAGCAACCTGTAGATAACAATGGGATCCTATCTTATCAGCATAGCTGTCCTTTGACACCCTCGACGTATCGGGTAGCGCGCACGGGCGGAGTATGTATGCATATGCTAATGCGAGAATAAACGGTTCTATTAGAACAACCAACAAACGCCTCGACCGATGAGCTTAGGGATTTGAATACATAAATACTCGAATCCCAGTGAATGCACTTGCTAAGTACGATCTGCATATAAGGGTCGAGCAAGGGCGTGATGTTTTACTTTATAAAACCATCGCCTGGATAAACAATTCACTATCCCCGTTTCTCGAGTTCCTTGAGTTCCTCGAGTCCCCCGGGAAAACCGCTGCGCGTACTAATGCAATTTCCAAAAGAATGAAATTTCACGAATTTTCTTTGTTCGCTGTTTCGAAACTCAAGAACGGTGGAATGAATTCGGATTTAAACGGCATGAGCAAAGGGAGCGGAGTCGGATAAACGGTCGACCGAGGAGACAAGTTCGCGGTCATTGTTACGGCGCATTATGATTCTCAAGGAGGAGGATTATTGTGATTTTTCCTCGGCGCGTGAGTCAAGAGGGGAAGGGAGTAAGAGCGGAATTCGGCATTTTCTAGGATTTCGCGGGCCAGCGGCATTGTACAGTTGAAATTTCAGGGCGCTCCGAGGCATACAAGCGCAGGGAGTAGAATATCTGCGCGAAACGAGTTGGGGAACCTCTGTTTCCTTGGCGGGCAAAAGGAGTTCCGCAGCAGGCACTCGGCTAATGGATGCCGGGAGTCTTATGGCAGCGCAGAGAGCGTCGCGACGCCAAACTTTAACTCGTTAATTACCGACGTGAGGGCAACTTCTTGCCGGCGCTCGAATATTTCAAACTATTGTGTTCGTAAACCCCTCGGGCTTGGCTTGACTTCGCCCGGCTCTGCGAGCCGAAACGACCCTGCGCTCACTTCGAGCTCCTTGCTTCTATTCCCTTACTTCCTCCTCGGAGTTCTCTTCCTCTTACCAGCCTCTCTCCCCCATCCCCCGTACACCGCCGCCTACTTTCTCGACCCGAGTCGCTGTCGCAGTCTCTCTTTCTGGCAGCGATGGTTCCCCCAAATGTCCCAGAAAGCCCCGGCTAGGTCGACGACGGAGTCGAGTGTCGAGAACCGGCTCGAGGAAGGGATGTGGGCGGCAAAAGTTGTAGAAAAGGCGGAGGAAGCGGTAGGAGCTTGTTGCCAGGAAATCATTATCGATAAGGCACAATGCCGCTGAAATATACGAATTAATCCGTCGGTAATTCCAGTGAAAGCCCCGGGAATTCCGGTTTCATCAACCTTTGACAGATATTCCTTAGATTCGACCGTTCCAACTGAATCACGGCCCTTCCAAGGATCGCGAATTAATGGGAATTCGAGCAACGAGTTAATTGCTTTCTTGCTCATTCGCCATTTTCATGCTAAGCGGATTACCATTTTTACATTGTACAGCTTCTTGTTACAACCTCGATCAAGCGCATTTGCATCAAAGGTAAATCCGACTCTCGAAAAGTTCGACTTCAAGATTGGTATACCCGCGGCTCGTAGCGCGGAGGAAAATTATCGGAACGAAAAATTTTCTTCCCGCAGTGCACGAAAAGTGCGCGCACTGCGAGAATATAATGCTATAATTGTAGCAATTATACCGCAGCTGTATAATTCTCTTAATTGCACGACCAATCAGTGCACGAAGCACATAATTGCTCCTTGAGCCGAGGTATATAAGCGATTAATTTAATGGCACTGAGCCATGAGTGGTCCGAGTTCGTTCCCTGATCATCTGGCAAAGAGACATTTCCCGATCACCGATGAAAATGGAGCAGAACTCGAGTGCCAAACTACGAAGTACATTTTTCCGAATGCGAAATCGGCGTGACGATATGCACGGAACGTCTTTCAATTTTGTGGATGAAACTTGAGAAAAAAAAAGGAGAGAGATAACGTTATCAGCCGAGAGTGACTAATACACGAGAAAGCGCACACGGGAACGACAAATGAAAAGGAGGGCGAAGGAAAAATGCGAAAGGACGTAGACGCGTGGAGCGTTGAATTCCGTTGGAGCGGGCAAGGAGGAAAATGTGGAAACTGGCTCGTAAGGTTCGCGAGTTTATGCCTGGGCGGTCTCGTTATCCGAGCTCTCTGAGGCACAGGTGACATTTTCAATGCGCGCACTAAGCGCCAGGACGCGAGAGACGAGCGGATCGCAGGATGAAGCTAATGGACAAAAGGGCAGCAACGAGAAAACGACGCTCCATAGGCGAGCGTCGCCTCTTGAAAGGGTGCAACCAACGATTAACAACGAGCCGAGGGTGTCGCCGAGAGTGTTGTCTTCGTCCCATTTTCACGCAGTCGTCGTCGACCCTTAACGCCCTCGACCTCTCCCCCTTTTATCCCCCCAGTCTACACCTTCTCGCTCTCCGCCGTTGTCGTATAATTGAAACGACGCTGCTGCATACTTCCATCTTGCGTGTGAGAGGTTTCATATTTTTGTAAACTGCCAGGCTGTTGCCGGTAATGATTTTTACATCGTTCGTTATTTTCTCTTCCTCGCAATCCGGGAGACAAGGAGTGTAAAGATGTAATGAACGAAAATTATCAAGACGCGCGAGCTCGGATGTTTTTGATTGGACAAGGCTCCGAGATATTGTTGTATTTTTGTCTTTGGCGGAGATTTGTATTTCGTAAGTCGAAACACGGATCGGTAAAACAGACAAAACATTTTTAATTAACGTTAGCGGATTCGTTTTTAATTAACGTCGCGGCTTTCGCGCGTTCACAGTCGGCAGATTTCCGGTAGCGTAGATTTTTCACGCACTCGCCGACCCTCTTTGTGGCACCATAATAATGTGCTAATGTGCTCCTCGCATAAATGCGCTTCTCCTCGAGGGAGAGAGGCGACGCCCGGTGAAAGCTTTTTTCTTTCCGCTACTTCCGACGCGACGTACGCCAAAGAGACGCGCGAATTCACCTCAAACGCGACACGGATCCCGTGCTAAAAAAGCTGGCTTGTCACACGAATCGTCACTCGTTTGATCCGCAAAACGCGCTCTTGTTCGTTTATTCCTCGCAATATAATTAGCTTACGAGCTAATTTCGCGCCGATTGTGGGTGCCGCTAAAGCGGCTGGGGCTGTTCTTGGTAAAAGCGCCAGAAACAAATTAATAATCGAGTGATGAAAAGACGAGAAAAAAGCCCAGGAAACTCTGTGATGTTTCGCGATCTTTGACTGTGACAATGGGACAGTGGCGATACAAATTTCAACCCCTTACAATATCGACGTTCAAAAGAAATTCCACATAACTTGTGCCCAGGTTTCAGCGATTGGGTTTGCGTTGATCATCGCGCGGAAAAATGCATGAAATATTGCAAACGCGATGTGTCACTTTGGGACAACTACACAAAGCCATACAAAAAACGGCGCTCGCGTCGTCTCGTGCAGTTTGCGCTGACGAGTGCGAAGGGGAGCGTTTTCACGTCCCGCGATGTGTGTTACATACGCACACGTATATCGTTTCGCGACACGTTTTAAGGGCTCGTCATCGTCCTCACCCAGGTCCTCCTCGCGGACCTCTTTTTCACTTTGCCTCCTACTCGACGGCGTAGCCGAGATGGCGAACACAACGGCGCGCATTATACTCGCTGAACATAAGTGTGAATTGCAACACTCCCTCGCTGTTAATAAAAGAGCGCAAGCAACGTTGCGTACGCTTACGTGTAATTACGAGCATCCCATTTTATCGTGGAACAGAGACTCGCGACTCGTAATAATCCGAAATTCGAAATTTTCCGTTCGTTGTTTAGAAGTTTGAAGTATGAAAATGTCGCTCTTCCGGAATTAAAATATTTCGATTGAAGGGATCTTCAATTTCGGTCTATTCACTACTTCTCTAGAATTTTGCCGAGACGTTAATTAACATTTCGATACTTCGGATGACTCGAACCCATGTACATCGTTTCCTCTCGGGCTGAAACGCGCGCGAGTTCCGCGCACTCGAGGTATGAAAAAGAAGAGCGTAAATTTAAGCGCGAGGCTTCAGCAGCGCTTTTGTCAGTCGCTCGTCATTCGCATTCTGGTAATTAGTTCATTTGCCTGTGCTAATTACGTCGCTTTTAAAACGCGGCTGGATCGAGGCGCGTGCATGTTACATGCGCGACAGGATCGGTGCTCACTTTTATTCGGATTCGATAATACAAAACGTGATTCCTACAGAAACATGATAATGGGATAATGAACTTATTGCGCGAATGCGGAATTGATGATAATTTGTCAGGATTGTATGGGAAGAGGGTTAGTGATACTTGATGTGACGCATTGTCAATTAACGAAGACAAAAACGCGAGGATAAACCAACATTTTAATAAGCGCTGTTTTCTTGAAATATCTTTGCCTCGACTTTACAATTTGCGGAAACAAAGAAAATGACGTTTTTCGACGACGGTTAAATTTGTAACAACGTTGAATCCGGCGATTGTGGATCCGGTTGAAAGACACATCGCAGACGGAAGAAGCGAGTTTAAATGCATAAACGAGAAAATAAAATATACGCCGGTACGTCATTTCAATGGCAGAAAGCACGGATAATGAGAGAGAGAACAAAACAAAACTGAGAAATCTTTAGTCATCCGCGATGCGGCCGCGAATCCCTCGCGTCGAGTGTTTATTTCACTTCTTCGTTCTCCCGTATTTTTCATTCGCAATTAGGGGCGTCGAGATGCTTCAAGACGCTACGTCGCCCTTTTGCCTGTTATTTAATTGGGATATGCAACTGAATGACACTCGGAGACGCGCGACCCCGCGCTACCCGGCTCCGAGTTATCGCCAGTTCGCAAATAAGTTCGCGTCTTTGTCAGATTCCCCTCCATGCGACACTTCGACGGTACTTTCTGTCACATTACTACACCCAAGAAGAAGTTTCGTTCGATTCAACGAAATTTTTATCGGCCCAGTGAAATGTTTCAACGATTTTGGGTCGACAAACCATCAAAAATCAACACAAAATTTCGTCAAATCAAGTGGAACGAGATTGATTATTTGACAGAATAAAGATACGCCAAATGCAAGAGTGAATGGGAAACAATATTTTTAATGCAACATAATTAATTTTATTTAATATACCAGCATAATTTATTAAACAATATCTTCTTTTTCACGAAAAAAATACGCAATTGAAAAAATTATATAAAATTGCTTGAAATTTTTCCAGTTTTTTCCAGTAAAACATTTTTATTTCGTAGCTAATTTGCATGTTCGGCTATTTATATTGTTCACAGGACAATTTGCGACAACTTTACGGTGGCGCTTTGGAAAAATATTTATTTGCAAAAAAGATACATGCATTTGTTCAGTAAGTCGGTCAAAAATTCTCTGAACTTTCATCTTTTTTGCAAATAAATATTTTTTAAACCGCCACCGTAAAGTTGTTGCAAATTGCCCTGTGCACAGTATAAATGGCTAAACATGCAAATTAACTAAGAAATATAACGTGTCCACTGTCAAAAACTGGAAAAATGTTCAATTTTTCGTTACGAGCATTTTCGTATAATTTTTTTTTTTTTTTTTCTTCGCGAAGAAGAAGATATTGCTTGATAAATTATGGTGGCGTATTCAATGAAATGCAATATGTTGCATTATAAATATTTTCTCCAATTCACTCTTGCATTTGGCGGTCGAACTTGTATAAAATAAAAAGTCTCAATTTTAAAAGAAAAAGAAGGTGAAAAGTTCATTGCTCCGAGAAACCGCTATTACAGCATTTGATTTGTTTCATTTTTCCAATACAAAAGGTAAAATTGTCAATGAACATTACACAACAATAATACTAAATATAGAGTTATACGTGTGAGGGTAGGTTCGGTCCGAGCTTCTTGGCTAAGACGAGGGCGACAATGCGCGGATAATCTTACATTTCCCGCTCGATAATGGACAGCCCTGCAATAGCGCAGGTATATCGAAGACGGGCTTTCAAGACTCTCGAAGCCCTTAAATCGCGACCCGAAATCGGGCCCGCGAGCGAGGTCCGAAATCCTCTACGGCTTTTTCCCTCTTCGCTGAATTCGAGAATAACAAAGGACCATGTACAACTATAGCTGTCAATCCAGGTACCGTTAGGCTTAGCCGTGTTATTTTTATGGGCCACGTACTCCGATGAACTGTTTTTGTAAAAATCCAAGAATCTTAATCTCATTGTCCGCGCGGGTACCGAAATAAGAAACCGGGAAAAATTTGTCCCCGGACAAAAAGCGCGCGATGCTATCGGCGCGAAATGAAATTTAACGTTTCATTTCGTCGAAATGTCATTTTTGGGTCACGTTCCGTTTTATAAATTCGGTAAACATTTGAAATAACGGTGCAAAAACAGGGACGTAGTAATAATTTCATAATTCCGAGGTTGCATAATGAACGCTGTCTCCGGTAGGTTATATAAATAAACGAAGGCAAGTGAAAAAGAAGCGTAAAAAATGACGAACAGAGGCAAAAGAAGCTCGGCAGAAAACGCCAGTCACAAGCGAATGCATAAACCCGCGGCGAGATGACACTCGTACTGGCGCTAATTGGGCCCTCGAGGTGATGCTCGCGAGTAGGATGTTCCCCCGGTGGAATGGGGTTTTCGGGCGCCGCGACGTAAGGGGACGCCGGTACAAGAGATCGCATTAAATTTTACCGGGTGCACGCCTTCACCGAGAACTTTCTGGTCCTTCCCGTCCCACCTCGAGACCCTTTACTATAGACTCACCTATACGACGTCAGAAATGCGCGAAATACAGCGTAGCTGCGCTCAAGCTCCTTTCGCATTCATCGACTCCGAACGTGTCTTCGTGCGTTTAATTAGATATATCACGCGAAGTCGCGCGATGCGATTAATTCGACGGGAACAAGAGCCCGAGGCGCGCTCTCGTTTTTACACAGGTCAAGAATCGAGTGATCATTTCATGGTCGCCCCTCAATTACGGTAATTTGCAAAATTTGAGTTATCTCGACAAAAAGACTTACCGGAACTGACGAATTGTTCCAACTTTCGGCATTTATCTGAAACAAAGAAGAGGAAAGCTCGTCAGGAAATTGTAGCCACTATTAAAATGAGCGCGCAGCGCAACATTCGGGTCTAAAAGAAAGGCCAAAGTTCGGGGAGGGAAGATATAAATTACACATTATGCCGCCGCATTACGAGAAATTATTCGTGGCGTACCAAAAGGTCGCTTTTATGAAGGCGCTGAATTGATACAGGGCTAGATTCAAGCTCCCCCTATTTACGGGCGAATATTTTATTGCGATATTTATAACGTTTACAAAGACGCCCGGGGAATCGCCTCGTTAAACGAGTTTACTGCTGAAATTGAGCCCCGATTTGTTAGCTTGTTTACGATTCATAAATCGAACGATGAAAAATTAAAAATGTATAAAAAGAATGGGAAAAGAAGAATTGCTCGGACATTTTAATGGAATGTTTTTTCGGTCCCTCGCGTGGGGCCTTCGGCAAAACGTTTCTCGTTTCGTCGGAAAGTCGAAAATGACGCAAGGGCGTGGACGGAAAACCATAAAGTCACTGGTTTTCAATGGCCGCATTTTTTCGAAGGCGAGCGATAAAATTTTACAGGCGAGGCCGAAAAATCTCGTAAAAAGTATCGACGATTTATCCCTTCGGAATAGCCCCAAATTTACGACGAAAAAGGCCCCGAAGTTTTATTTTCCAATTTTATTTGGGAAACTGGACTCGCAATTTTAATCCCGAGCTGTGAAATAGCTGGGGCACATTTACGGCGCACGGAGCGTGGCTTCCGAAATAAATGACCGGGCATTTATGGACGGGCGGTCGAATGCTTCTGGAATTCCAATTGGTATCCTCGAGTAAAACTTTCTTTCACGTGTCACGAGCTGAGCGATCGCTCGAATCGCAGGTGAGTGCTCGCGACCGAGGAGCATTTATTTATTCAAGCGCCCGGTCTCTTATTATTAACGAGCCATCACGAGGCTGCCAAGAGCTACCGACACAGAAGACGAATTTCATAAACAAAATCGAAAATTTTTCATGTAACGCCAGTGACTAAAAAAAGTTTCTTTCAAGCAGTAGCGAAAGATGTTTCGTAAATTATAGAAAAATGAAGTTTTTATGTACATTTGAAAAACTTTTCCAACCATTCATATCAATTTTTATCACTGAATCATTAATTTTGAAAGTTTCATCGAGAAGAGTTTTTTTGTTCGATGTCGAAAGCAAACTTTTACGCTTCGTGTTAATAGAAAATCATTATTTCATATTAAAATTGTGTATTTTATAAGTAGGGCAATGCACATTGATTTTACATTTCAAATATTGTTTCAAATCGAGACGCAACGATCTTTTTTTCTTTTTTATTGTCTGAAACAATTCGATTCTGATAAAATGTTTATTGATTATAATTAATGGACCAAGGTGCTTTACAATTTTATACAATGAGCCATTTATCACATTTTTTCAGCTCGTGTTATTAATAAATTGTTCGTAACTAAAAGTATATTAAAAAATACTAAAACGTGGAGTAATAGCGTATAATCTGAATTAAGGTGGATCAATACTTTAATGCAAGGGTGAATCAGAAAAATATTTATAATGCAACCTAATTAATTACATTTAACATGCCAGTATAATTCATTTATCAATATCTTCTTCTTCACGAAAAAAAATACGCGAGTGAAAAAATTGTACAAAAATGCTCGTGACGAACAATTGAAAATTTTATCCGTTTTTTAAAAGAAAAATGTTTATTTCTTAGCTAATTTGCATGTTCGGTCATTTATATTGTTCACAGGACTATTTGCAACAACTGAACCGTAGCGTTTTGAAAAATATTCATTTGCTAAAAAGATACATGCATTTGTTTAAAGAATTTTTGACCTCCTTACTGAACAAATGCATGTATCTTTTTGGCGAATGAATATTTTTCAAAACGCCACGGTCAAGTTGTTGCAAATAGTCCCGTGAACAATATAAATGACCAAACATGCATATCGGCTAAGAAATAAAAATTTTTCTTCAAAAAAACTGTTAAAATTCACAATTGTTCGTTACGAGCATTTTGGTACAATTTTTTCACTCGCGTAATTTTTTTCATGTAGAAGAAGATATTGCTGAATAAATTATACTGGCATATTAAATGTAATTAATTATGTTACCTTATAAATATTTTTTTCAATTCACCCTTGCATTGAAGTATCGATCTACCTTAAAGGGCGGAAAATCAAAAGGGGTCAAGGACCAAAAATACAATTTCACAGAAGGAAGAAAAAACATTTCTATTTTAGCATTTTCAACTGGTTTGTCGAACTCATACCACAAATCTATAGTTAAACTCTCCTTATAATACCCTATGAAAATGATTACCCGATAGAATCAATAAGGTCGAAAATATATGCTGGAAAACAGCAGTCAAGGGCTAAGTCCAGAGGTAACGGCATGTCGAAAGGGGATACATGCTCATAGAAATGTGAATGGTCCTAAACACAAAGGGAAAACTTTGTTTATTCAGTACGATTGCTATTTCGTTTAATGCTTTAATTAATTACACAAAATGTTTTCCAAGCCAATAAACTGTCGTTGAATCAATAACACTTCGAAATAGATGGTTTAAAAAAGCAGTTATATAGAAAAATTACACAAATAAGTGGGTGTACAACATTCTAGTAAACAACGCACGTCACCATAATGCATAATAGTATACAGAATAAGTCACAATCCCCAGAAAATTACAATAAATCCTCTGCCTCCGTAAACGAGCACATAGCCCCTTTGGAAATTCCGACATCTCAGGAGTTAGCCCCAAAGCTAAATTCGAAAGCTTCCAAAATCAAAGCTCGAAAGTATATCAATGTTAAAATTTGTTGGAGTGAAATTCTCACTCCAAAAGAGTAACATTTTCGCTCCAAGGAGTTAATAGAAAAAATACGAGACGTTTCATTTGTTATTCTTTTTCCAAAACTGAGCTGGAACGGTAAATACGCTTAATAAGGTTATCCTCAATCATCATCGGCTTCCCTATAACAAAATACAATGTACCCATTGAATCGAACGCAACGTCTTGGGCAATGTTCTCCTTCGAGTGCGCTATTCATCCCGGTCGCGTGTCAACTCTTTCACAGCCGGCGAAGCCAATTCGAGACCCAAATGTACAATGTTCCTGCTTTTCTTTTCACAGGTCGATGCACAAGGGTTTCAGCCCCACGTATCTCAGCACCCGCTCCTACGGAATTTTCTTTGTACGCGAGTATAAACGCGAGGCTCAAATCTTGGACAGGGAGAGAAGAGGACACCTGCTCCTGCTTCCCCTGTAGCTATTGATAGCTTGAATTATGGAGAATCGGCCGAGGAAGGACACCTGGATTTCGCTGTCGCTTCAATGAAAGTCCTCGTCGTGAAAATGAACGATCGTCTTCATGCTCCTCGAGCGCCTTCCGTGTTTTCTCGGAACGGACGAATATAATGTTACTGGAAATAAATGGAACGAGAAAAGAGGATCGTTACGTGAGCTCGCGTTGCGTAATTTTTATCGGAGCGACAGATTTTCTATCGATTTCGTAACAAGGTCTTCTTGGACGTTGGAGGCAGACTTTTTTTCCTTGCGTTTTTTTCTTTCCGGGGAACAGGAAATAGTTGGAGGGATTAGATATTGATTATTTTTCGAAACAACTCATGTGAATGCAGAGTTAAAGCCGCCGCAGGGCGAAGCCGAAAGTCCGCATAAGTCGAGCGGCGAAGGTGAATTCCTTGGAGCACAATGACGGCGTGACTCCTTTGAAACCGCAGGAAAAGAGGAAGCCCAGATCTGGCGCGTCATCTCGGGGGCATAATGGAAAAAGGATGCGGCGTGTGATATTTTAATATGCCCCCGAAGGTTTCGGGTCCGCGTTTTCCTGGCTTGTCAAGTCCCATTTCGCTATGAAATTTCGGTGAAATTGCAGAATCTGCAGCGTAACGTCCGTAATCGATTATCGACGATGGGAGGCACTGAACATAACCGAATTTGTCATCAGGATTTTTCAAGCGACCGCAATATTGTGCAGTGTCACTGTCTCTATTCACGATCCTCGTATTAGGAAAGTTGCTTGTAAGTCGAGGTACATTAAACGGGTAATGAATTCTGGGAACGAGGTTTTGTGACTTTTGTCGATCGCTTTTGTACTTCCAACTCTTTCTTCCAGGGAAATTGGAGGAAACATTCAACATTCAAATTCGGGAAAAATGTCATTGAAATATGGATATTTATAATGAACTTTTGAGTTTTTTAAAAAGACTTTCTTTTGCTTTGAGAAATGATGTATAAACTATTCATTTTTTAAGCAATTTTGATCAATAAACCGAATGTAATTCAAAGAGTATTGAATTCCGTTATCTCTCCTTTTGAAATTGATTAAAATTCTATATTTTTAAACCAAAAAATAACTTTTCTCCTATTTTTGGACTCTATGGGATTAGTTAAAAATGAAAAGTGTATGTTTTTCGAAGAGAACAAGCTACATTTTTTGCAACAAGTTTTCAAATTAATTCTCCCAAATCTAAAAGAAATTACAAAACGGAGAAATAATTACTACGATTTCAGTCGAATGAGTTATTAGCTGTTTCTACGTTGTATATTGCAATTATAAAATCAAAATCGCAAAGATGGATTTATTGATTGGCATGAAAATACGAACGATTCATAAAGCACATTCATGCGTTTTTTCGTTTGCATTTGATTAAACTTTTCTATGGAAGCTTCAAATTTGTGTAAGCTTTTAAAACGAACGACGAATATAAAATTTAAAAACAGTTTAACTAAGGTAAATGTCCCAGTAATAGACCACCTAAGCAAAATTCGAAATTCAAACGCTGATTTCCAAGTGAAAAATAACTTTTTAGATTCTGTTCTTTTCGTAAACAATGTAGAATTTTCTTCAGTACAAGTTACATATTTGTTTTTGTACAGTTATAATTAGTTTTTTAATTACGTACAATTAAGTAGTCGGAAGCACGAATGTCCCAGTAATGAACATGGCTAGGAAAAACGTGATAACGATTAAAATTGAAAATTATCTTCAACTACGAGTGTTGTCTGAAACGACAGCTTTTTATTTTGTAGACAAAGTTAATAATAATCACGTTCTTTGTATTTCTTTCACGGCTCAGTTCATTACTGGGACATCTACCTTATTGTTCGATTAATTATAAAAATACTTGCGAAAACGGCACTTGGAAAAAGATTTCGTTAAACCAAGAAAATACTCGTTAAATTAACAAAACGTTCCGTCTAATTTAATTATGCGTTAATCATAACATTTCAATGAAAATCAAAGAAATGTTCATCTAATTTTATCCGCGTAAAAGTAAGAAACAATAAGAGATTTTTCACGAAACAAAAAATACTTTTTAAATTTTTACGACGTAAATTTAATAAAGTATTTACGAATCCGAGTAAAAGTTCGAACTCAATTTGTTCCTAATCTTTAAAAACAAGATAAAAAAAACGGTATGACTAAAGATCCCGGTTCTTCCCCAATTAAAAATTATTCCAGTAGAAAGAAACTCCATTCAAATATGATTCCACTGTCCAGAAAGCCGCGCACAAAAGTTTGACCTAATATAAAGGATCATTAAAGTATAAAAACATGATACTGCCGATGTGTACTGTCATCAATAAAAATGATCCGCACTCGGAGGGCGTTCTTTCGTGGCCGGCGAAAGTTGTTTATTTTCTGGTCGTCGAGTGCTCGCTGTGATTCCGGGTGTCCGCTTATTTCTTGGGCGAAGAGCGAGAGAGGGTGGTTTCAAAAGGGACAAGGAACCAGGTGTCACTTGGGTGACGATACAAAGAAGTGATGGATGTCTGGCCGGCTACCCTCGTAACGTGCCACTGCGACCTCGGCACCTCAGGTGTCACATAAGGTCCACGCCTCGTTATCTCCTCGCTTCGGCAAGAAGAAAGGCCTTTTTTTCCCACAGCGAAGCCCCGATTTTTTTCTTCCCGTGAATGAAGCGAATTTCACCCATTTACCCGCGATTTTAGAACGCATTAACTTTGAGTTTCCATCGCACCGTTCGCCCCTTCGATGTGTATTTTCGAGGAAGCGAAACTAGGCCGATTTACTTTTCCGGCGTTACAAAGGAGATTCACTTTCGTTGCGGTCAAGAAATATGAGACGAGAATTGTACGTGCTCGGGATTAAAGATGATGAATGGACAAACTCGGTTATGAGTAATTAAAAAAATGTGACAAATGATTTTTGTTTTGTTTATTTAACGTTCGTCGTTATGTAACGTTGGCAGCGAAGCGTGATGAATCACGGTTCTCACTTTGAACTTTACGACGTCTTCGCGGTGATAAAGTTATTTTTAAAAACAGGGTCAGGCGATTATGAAAGTTTCCGTTGGAAAAGGCAATTCCATTCCGATTTATAATGAGCGAGAATCAAAATCGAATCAAGAGTATCATTACGCAATTCTTTTACGAATAACGACATTTTGGCTTTCCACCAAATTCCTCGCTCTCGATGACGCTTCGGCGGGCACAAAGCGAGGTAGAAAAGTAACCTTTTGAGTTTCCCCGAAGGATCGTAACAATTCCAACGGCCGACTCTGCCGGTTTCATGCGTCACGAGCATGTACATTTTTGGCCGGATGCCGCCAGTCAGTCTCTCGTCAGCAGGGGGTTCTGCTAAGGTGTGAAAAATTTGTAGCATTTTTTTCCTGCTAGTTTTCGTTTTTCTACGATCAGCCTTTTTACCTGAATACATCGTAATTGCGGGTAAAATTCGTAGATTTATACTTCCATCCCTTTCGAATCTTTTTTAAAGCCTTCCGAAAAACGTGTTGAAATATTACGGTCTACACGCGGTTTACTTTTATCTTTCGATAACAATAAAAAATTAACAATTTGAAATTTTGAATGCATTGTTACGTGACGTATTTTTTGATTACGATAATAGCAGTTCGCAACGGATGATCCTTATTAAAATTATACAACATCTTGAGGATGAATGTAATCATCTTCAGTCTCCCGCTGAAACACGTCGAGGTTACAAGCTTATCAATAAAATAAGAAAAGATGCTGATACGTTTTTTGGTTCCGTTTTTTGTGGGTAAGTGTCCTGTAAATACTGCTAAAACAGAATGACATCGTAATAAATCTCGCATTGTAAATCGTAGAACTTACGATTCTGAACTTCCACGATTTAGAAGTTACAATATTATTTTCTAAAGGCTAAAACATTTTGAAAATTTGTCCAGCGATTTTTACGGATCTTGGCGAAAATTGGGGACTAGAGTACACGTTTTCCATCGAAATGGGAGTCACAATTACCAACGCTAGCAATCCAAATTTAAAGTACGAGGTCCAATCAAAAAGTCGTCTAATATGCCAACCACGAAAAGGCGATGGCGATACCTTGAACTGCTACTTAATTGGTGATCAAAGTACGTACGTAAAATATGAAGAAGGAAACGATTCCAAATCTTTGAATTTCGATGTTAAAGTAATTGGCGGAGAGTATTACTTCGGATTTAGTAGAATACGTTGGGACATCAAATTCGACAAGAACGGAGTAAAGAGTTTGATAATGCCGCGAAATGTATCAGAAAGCGAACATCTCATTGTGATGAAATTGGCGTCTAATTTACTCAACTTTGGGGTTGATTTGAATCAACAATCTGATACTGAATTCGAAGGAGAAGAAGATTCTTTATTAGGAAAATGTGGAACTCGCTATAAAATACATCGCGAAAATCAATACGAAAATGGACGTGAAGATGCAGATGAAAATGTTGATTTTCTTCTCTCTACATCTACTATGCAAAAACTACCAAACGAAACCATTACCATAGAGAAACGTAGAGATCTTGAAAAATGCAACTGTTCGTACTTTTATTCCGCCATTACTGGAGAAATGCCCGTACTATTTGAGGAACCGGAGAAATACAATACAGTTAGTTCATTAAAAAATTTTTTTCGAGTGGTTTCAACATTATACACGTAATATTTGTCTTGTCATGTTTTGTACATGAATCTTCGTACACAAATATCACAGTTGGCGACAGCGAATTTAAAGTAGTGACTACCATGAAAGCTTCGAAAATCAATGACGAAGGAGTAATTGACGAGAAGATTGAACAAAGCTTGGTGATGACACTAGTAAACGTCGAGTCCGCCGAAAATGAGCTGCCTGATATTGAAGATCCGGTAGAGAAGTCAATTTCTTTAGCATCCGAGGACTTTAATTAAATCAAAGAAAATTTCTGTAATTTTGTTTGTAAGTGTCAAGTACACATTTATTGTCTCTTATTTTCCTGCAAATTCAGGTGGATCTATCCCTTTTTCAACAATTATATAAAACCGTAAACAACGTTGATATGAGCCTAAAATAAAATTATATACAAACCATTTATGGTTCATTCTGGCACCGATTTAGAAAAATTAAGTTTCAGAATTATAAAAAAATGAACATGGGAGCGAATCGTAAACTTCGAAACAGGAATCCTGTACCGTCGAGGGAGCAAAACTAAAAAAGACAACAAAGCAGCTCCACAGAATTTTCGAAAAACGCAGTTTTCCGGCCAGTTTTGATCCCCCAAAAATCTTTTGTTGATTCTGCGCCGCCGTGTCTCTCGATCATCGAAAAATACGAGGGATAGACACATTAAGATCCACAGGGTAAAGTATCATCGCGGGCAACAAAGAGAAACATTCTTGAATTTCGAAAGTCAGGGCGCTCCGCTCCCCTCTCAAAAGTGCGTTGCACTTTATTTACGACTCTTTCTTGTCACGAGCCCCGTTAAATCTCGGTCAGAGAGAAATAAAAAAAAGACTTTCGATACGCGGCGTCACCTGGAGCTGGGGGTGTCCCGGGTCATTTTGATCGTAGGTGGCGTGAAGATTGAACAGCTTTGAAAAGAGTCTCCGCGGGGCCTTAAATCTCGGCGGGCGCTGCGCGTGTCCCGCGCACCTGGCGAATTTCGTGATGCGACTTGGCTTTGTCGCCGCTCATACGTCGTACCAGGGCCCTTTGTCAGCCCCACACAAGGTGCCACGCGACCGTCTACCGAGAGATCAAAACGCGCTTATAATTTATCGACGCCTTAGCTTTTCCGCTTCTTCTTTCCCGCCGCGATCGCAATCACTACGTGACGATAAACTCTCTTATCCGCGCGAGACACTGACAAAAGCCAATCGCGCGACAAAGGCAACGCGCGCCCCGGCTGAAATTTGCATTGTCGGAAAGCGATTCATCACAGGGCGTGGAGTCTTGAGGAATTTGACAAGCTTATACGGACTCATTTTTTATAATCGCCTTGGTTCGAGGCACGTTCAGAATTTTAATTATGGAGATCGAGGAAACGAAAGAAGTTTAAATTAAAGAATTGAAATTTTTTCCAAGTTTTTCCTTTCTGCGCGAAACTATTGATATTTTTAAAATGAAATAGAATTTATGTACTTTATTATTGATCATTTCATTCAAATTCTTAACGCTGTTTTACAAATCATGCTTCATAAGTGAAAAAACTATAGGCAATTGCACGTGTCACCTCCATTACCAACATGCGAAATTTTTTATACCTCTAGCCTATTCTTCAATGTTTCAGCAATAAATGAAAAAATAACTAGCTTTGTAGCTTTGCCAGATTCGCAGAGTTTTGACAATAAAAATAGGAAGTTTTAAGATTAAAATCGTGCGAGTAGCCTCCGTTATCGTGTTAATTATTGTTAATTAGTGTTGTTAATTCATCCAAAGTTACGAATTAATTTGTCCCTTATTGCACTAAATTTGAAGCTGAAAGCTGGAATGAAAGAAAAAATTGCTACAACTTCATAAAGTGGTGAATTGATTAAGCTCGCGAGAGATCGACGACTCAACATTTAAAATCTCAAAAGTTTGCAAAGATACGCAGGTTTTTGTAAAGGTGAGTTAGATCTCAAACTTCAAACGCGATTTTCTAGAAAAGTTGTTTTCAGCCATAAGAATCTTTTCTTGGGAGCAGGTCACATGCAAGATCGAAAGAGGATAGAGACAAAGTTACAAAATCCGTTATAATCCCATTTTTCCAAAAAATGATCTCAAGTCGTTCTTCCTGGAAGCCACGGAATTATAGGGTCATCGAGCCCATTTCCGTTCCGCATTTCAAATCCCAGAATCTCCAGGTATGCAAAGAGGGATGAAGAAAAGGATCAGCGATTTTTACCGTTTCTGCTTCGAAATTGAAGCTTTCTTGGCTAGATCGATGAAAGACTCATCACGTTTCGGGAACCAAGGCAACACAATGAGATTCGCTTTTCGCGACTGCACGCGGAAATTAATATTCTTGTGCAGACTAGTTTGCGCGAGACTGAAACGTCATCACTTTATTCCTCGCGAAGGGAGGAAAATTGAGGCGAGTAAAATCACTCGATCTCACCGTCGAGCCGGAAAAAATCTTTCCCCCACAATTCAGAGTCGGCGAACTGCTCGCGGCTAAGAGGTAAACTTTTTCCGAAGTACCGTTACGTAAACTAGGCCAAAGAAATCGCGCCGAAACTTGGCGCGTCTATCCACGCATTGCGAAGCGCGAAGGGCGAAAAAGGAAAATCGCGAAGGAAAACAAAGAAATATAAAGATTGCGTTTCTCGGGGGAGATGAATCGGCAACAGGCAAGGGGTGAATGAGAGTGACCTTGATAAAACATTGCGACCATGAGCGAAGCCGTTGAGCCACGAGAACAAAGAGATTCTGTCGCTCTTTGTCAGACAAGGCTCCTTTATGCGACTCTCTTTTACACTCGCAAAACGTTCGCCGAAGTCCACCTTCATTTTCACCTAAACGGGTTGAAACTGAAGATCCATTGTAACGCGAACTTTGAATACAATGCTCTTTTTGTAGAGTAAGATCGGAGCGAAATTGGGGCTTTTTTAAGAGGACGAACTTTGCTCGGATTTGGGAATGTTTTGCGAAGGAAAAGGGTCAAAGGTTTTGCAAACACTAGAGCGTTTATGACGACCCTTGCATTCCCTATTTCGGCACAAATCGGGGCATTTGTCCCGCTTGGGTAAGTGCGTCTCGTCACCCCTGGAATCATCAGCGCGTGCACGCATCGCGAGATCGTGCACTTATCGCGAGCCAAAGAGGATGAAAGGAAGAATTTGGAACACGAAAAAGCAGTCCTTTTCTCGCATTGATTTCAAACATTCGTAAAACATATATCAACAAATGAAATCGAAATTTAAAAAATTGTAATGTTATAAAATTGGGCAGTCCTAATTTAAATCCAGATTAGGTCTAGATTAGACCTAAATTCCACATAAAGTTAACTATAAAATCAAATGCCGAACCTAATCACGATTGAAGCGAGACCTAATCTCGTCCTGAATTTGACCTGGGCAATATGAGGCCTAGTTTAGGTCTGTTTTTACGAAGAATTTGAAAAAAGTGTAACGAGTGAATAAAATAGAGCAATATCATGAAAAAAAGGTGTTTCCTAAAAATGAATACGAGTTTGCGGAAAATCCGTTGCGCCGCGATGGCAGCACCGACCACTCTGAGGCTTGAGTTCACTAGAGAGCCAAGTTCGTCAGAGAGGGACGTGGAGAGCGAAGGTAGAAAGAGGGAAGAAGAGGACTCTCCATCGCAGTCCGTCGCCTCGATCGGGGGTGGTGGCGCAAGGACCTCGCGCATGCGCCCGCGGAACCACCCACCATTTTAACCCCCGCGGCTCCTCTCGCGCGCCACCCCTCTATTGATTTTGTTACATCCAGCCTCAACCCCGACTCGCGACCCTAGCGAAACAGGGACGTCGGTACGATACGCGCCGATGCGTATAGTATGTCCATATACGGGGCATAAATGTTGATATATGCATATTTTATCTGTAACATGCTTCGAGCACTTAAGGTAGAAATTGCCAGTAAAAGTTAAACGCGCTCATTGCCGAGGAAAAAAGCGAGCGCTCGCGAGCCTCGATTGACGGAGCCTCGTACTTTTTTCGTCGCTTTTTTCCCCCGTTTTTCCCTCGGCCCTTTCTTTTTTCGAGCGGAAAATTACGAGTTGTTTGAGGATTTCATATTTCGTCGGCGAATAACGAACGCTTCGGAAAGTTCGTGGCACGAAATCGAAAAATGATTTAGACCTTTGCGTCTTTTCTAAATTCGGCATTTCTGTCAGAGTAGTTTTACGATTTGTGGATATCCTATTTTTGCCATGACATGTTGTACCCTTCTTACGTAATGAAAATGCGGATTTCCTTAAATGGTTTTAACGTTGTTCGCGACTGTTTACGGAATTATAATCAGCTTTGGAAACAATATTTCCCTGCATGAACGCCGTTCGAGCGAGACGCGCGTTCAGCGCGAGACTCGTAAATAACGTATTTATTTTCGCGTTTGCGTCATCACTATCGTCCCTGACGCAAATGCTAATAGTATTCAGATAACTTGAACTGACACTTCTAAAAACAAAGTTCATATTCGAATTGACGTGCTTTGATTAATCTTATTTTTAGCGAATCTCCATAACTTTTCTAACGAAAGAAAAACGGTTCCGAATATGAATCCAAATAAACCATACATGCCTGAATATTCGAAGTATTACTAATTAAATTTAAAAAACCATACCGTTTTTTCCATCTACTCCAACTAAAAACGCCAAGTAAAAAATGAGTACGAAAGTAAAGAACTGTTCGAAGTTTCATACTTTTCAATGCTTTTTCGAACCTACAAAGACTTTATTCGTACAAGAAAAAGACTGGACAAAATTTTCGAAATCAAAGCAAAATTTAGCAAAATAACGAGGCCGCGATTCAGACTGGAAATGTAAGATAAAAGAGCGGACGGGAACGATCGAGCCAACGGCACGAATCGCAGAATATGTGGTCGAAGTACGCTGCACTTTTGAGCCTTTTTAGCCGTGTAGCTCCTTTACTCGATTTCTCTTCCTACTTTGCCCTGCTACTTTGGCCAAGTCTGCGTGCAACCAGCGAACCAACCACCAAGCCACTCGGTAGTCCCCAACTAGTTCAAGTACCACGTTCTCGGTCCGCCCTTGCGCTCACGTCCGACGAAGAAGTACTCGAAAGCATTTGCGGTGGATTTTAGCGGTGCTCTACACGCCGGGAGCCCCTCTTCGACGGTAACCAAGGGGTTCTCGAGAGAACCCATATGATATGCCGTGATAATCCTGCCTATCGCCAGGTTCACCGTCACTTTTTATTACGGAGCAATTTTAAAAAAGGAGGAAAAGTGTAAAATCAATGACCGGGCCTCTCGTCTCGTTTCTTCAAAGAGGGGACAAACGCAGCTTTGTTCAAAAATCCAAGATCCAACATTTTATCAGTTTTTCGCTCCGGGCTGGACAGGTTTCATGTCCACGTTTTTAATGCGCCGTGCAGTTTCGTGAAAAGAAGATTCGCTCCGTAAAATATTCCGATCGACATCTGGTGGCTTCGTTTGTGCAAACTTGAGTCCGTTAAGCCGGCTCCGACGCAAGTCAAGCGTACAGTGATTCAAGAGCCTTGTTTCGTGGGATTGCCGGATGCTTGCGCGATACTGCGCTCCGCTCGTGTTTCATTTCCATCCAATCTCCGACTCCCCGAGTCCGAAAAACTCTTTTTAACGCGCAAAAAACATGGGATTTTGAAACATTCCGAATAATCCACGAGGCGGGCAAACAAAGATGATCCCCCTTTCGAAGACGATAACCATCGGCCGAAGGAACATTTTCCGTAAGGTCAACAGCGACCGCGACGAAGTGGGTTAATAAAGCGATATTAAAGCCATGGGGGGTAGCCGAAATCCCCGGCGTCCACTCTGCGGACATCGTTTCTCGTAAAATTATAGTCCCTCGCACTCCAGCCCCGATCCGCCATGGCGTTTCATTATCACCCGTTATCGCGGTAACATACGCGCGTCCGGGGCATGTGTCGCGCGCACCCGCACACCAGAGCACACCGTAACCGGCGCTCTTGCCGTCCGGCATTATTATCCCGTGATCCTGGTGTTTTACATGTTATGAGGACGTAGGAGATGGCTCGTTTCACGCGCGACCTTCAATCTTACGTTATTGCCGGCCGAATGTCGGCGCGCATGACTTTACATAAATTTTCCCGAGGGACTCTTGAGCCCCGATGACCCTGCACGCGTCGCGGTCCGAGGGACACGAGGAACGCGCATTTCCGTTTGTTCGGAAATGATGAAATCCGACACCGGGCGAAATTGCCGACACGAGAGCTCTCGAGTTGTCCTTTACGAGCGACACGCCGGATTCAACAGATGGTACGACAATGCTCGATTTCCAAACAGAGTCGTGAAAATCGAGGGCACAATCGCTCGTACCGAGGCGTTACGTCGAAATTACGGCCTTGCATCAACTCGTCGCGTTATGGACGTTGAACGCGATGACAATCGATGAATCGGGGAAGAAAATTCATCAGCCCAGATCAAGCTGATCCAAAATTGAGGTTCTTATGTAAAGAACTCGAGTTGAAGGAGGTCTTCAAAAAATAATTGGGTAAAATTGGACAATTTCAGGCCTTGTTTGGACCAGATCAAGCAAGATCAAACTTGCCTGATTTATATTTCCCCGGTAACGTCAAACGCGAAAAGAGTTATAATTGCTCGGGAAAAGTTGTCGAAAGAATTCTCCTTGTTTCAGCTGTAAGTACTTTGTTCGGAAAACATAAATATGGGAAAAGTGCGTGAGTTGGGGTTGCGTGTTTTGACGGGCGCACCGCCCACGCACGTTCTCACGCAACACGTGCTTATTGACGCAGGACACACGAAAACTTGCTATTAAGTGCATTAGCGTCCGTTTAATGCGAGCACATCGCCCTCCAGTCTGTCAAGGGACCGTTTGGGGAACGCGGGGAGTATCTAATTTCATTTTTCGCTCTCTAGTCGCGTACACGTGCTACGCACGAGTCGCTCTAGGACAGAGAATCGCTCTCGTTTCTCGTGGCCGTGATAGCCACTTTAAATTTGCATGCACGCGGCCCACGAAATTGTTGCATTGAAACAAGACGTAGCTCGAGAGCTTGAATTTTGCGCTTTGTACATCCTGCTATTGTTCTTAGCTGAATGGATGATTAGAACAATGTGAGCCGATGCGAAAAATTAAGAAATACGATCGTATTGACCGTTTTTGCGGATTTCGGATTCGAAATTGCAGAAAAACGACATCACCGATGAAAATTAAATACAATGTAGCACTTTTCTCTTACATTTCTAACGTGTAAAATATTTTTAATCCTATAGAATAAACAAAGATACAAAATCCGTCTCAAAAAAGTCAAAAGATACAAAAGTCGCGAAACTTTTGGCATCGGATTAATAATTTTTGGCTGTTGTTAATCCGTCAAATACGGTGAAACAATGGTTCGCGGTAATAGTTTTAGTTCTATTAAAACTTGTAATAAGTGTCATAAAGTTTTACCTGATTTGAAATTGAGTTCACGCACGTCAAAATAATGTTACATTGATAACATTACAAATTAAAATAAATGTTATAGCTCCGTTTATTTATTATTAATCTAGTCAAAACCGGCAATAATTGATGTAAATAATTACCGAGCAGTTTTTTCTAATTCATAGAAATGTCCAATTAATTTAAAGGTCATGTATAATTAATTTTAACCAACAAATGTTGACATAAAAATCAATCGCGTCAATTTTGATAGAAGCCTCGAGAAGGATCGCGCAAGTGATCGAAATGTCGACGACCTAATAAATAATAAACTGGGATATCGACGAAAAACCAATGAAAAACTACCATCGAATCATTCTTCGGGAAGCCACAGATTCAATGTTACGTCGGTAGGGCAGAAATCCACGTCGATAAACGTGCTATCAATAAAAGTATTTAATGCCACATCAGCAATACATCACGACGCGCAAACGGTGCGTGATCAAATGTTTTCCATTTCGCTGTTAACTGGAGTACGGTCAATTAATAGGTACTATTTATAAAGACAAACTCGGGGAATCTGGGAATCCGCAATCCGCCCGAGAGCAATAAATCTTAAGTCTCTAGTCGGGATGGAAGCGGAACCCCTCTTGTAAGCTGGTTGTATTGTAGCTATTACCAAGCCATGCATCACTACGTAACTACCATACGCTTTGCTTTCTACGCTCCTCTTTTCCCGATTTTCATCTCCGTCGCACGCGACCAGGCTCCGAGGACGAGCGCAAAGGATACACGATAAAGATAGTACTTCTGGGAAGGTTCGCAGCTGATATCGCTGTCGAGAATATGGACCACCCAGGTGTTCTACAGACTGCGGCATTAGCCAAAATAATACAAGAAATGTTTGTTATCCCTAACTCTCGCATTTTTTTCCTTCAAGTTTCTCAAGTTTGCGGATAAACAATGGGTTGGACTTGGAATAGCGTCACAGCTCGAAAGTTGTCTATAGAACTCTGCTGAACTGTGCGTTATCATGCTAGACCCGAACCTAACAAAAAATCATTCCAATTCATAATCCTTTTCAAAGGATATAGAGATAGTACCAGGATAAATCAGACCGGAATTTTTCATCTATCCGATCTGACCTGATCATACTAAGGTAGATGTCCCAGTAATGGACCACCTAAGCAAAAATTTGAAATTCAAACGCTGATTTCTAAGTGAAAAATAACTTTTCCGATTCCGTTCTTTTCGTAAACAATGCAGAATTCTCTTAAGAACAAGATGAATGTTTTGTTTTTGTACGGTTGTAATTAGTTTTTCAATTACGTGCAATTAAGTAGT
>JABFQM010000942.1:0-26412 GCA_022816865.1 Zelostemma sp. ZL-2020
CAATGACTTTTAGTAGCGTCATAAAACGAGAGTATATAAACGAACCCAGTCAATAACAGTGCGTGCCGACTTCAGCAGCAAGCGAGGGCAAGACGTTACTACGACTTTCGTTTTCATGGCGGATGAAGTTACGGTTTATTAAAGAAATAAAGTATCTCTTTTCTTCAACCACGGAATTGGCAGCGCGATCGAAATAACGACATTGGAAGAACGATAATTTTGCTTCGCGGTTGAGGGGGTAAAGTGCCACTTGGATTACGCCGGTAATACTCGAATCATAATAAGCCAACTTTCCATACTCGGATCGTGAAAATGTCCCCTGATACAAGGACTTCGAAGTTGGAGTACTTCGCTGGAAGATAAGACAGTTTTGCCGGATGCGTTTGAGATTCCAGTTCGAGTGTTAAAATTCAATCCGCACGGTATTGGTAATCCGCGCGTGAATGGCCGGCATCTGCATTGGCCGATACATCCGGGCAAGTGAAACGAGCAGATAACCAGCCGCAGAGAACGGGATGAATAATGAAGTGACTCGCGCCTTGGCCGGAAGGGCAAGGCTGCCCCGACCGTAGACCGGGTGCTAACCCTGAGATTAGCTCTGAGTTATGGCGTAAAGATCACATCTAATTGTATCAGTGTTATACGTTCTCGGCATCTATCTATCCATCTAGGCGCCTCCTCGTGCTTTGCGAGTCAGTTAACCTGCTTATTCGGCCAAACCACCAAGTCTTCCGCGCCATTGACCGGGATCTTATAAGCGTTACCAATCTTCTGCTTTGCTTTCTATTGAACTTAAGCAAATTTCGCGAACTTAGTTCATCTAAGCGCGTTTCCCCTAAACTTCTCTCAATGAGTACAAAAGTATAATTTATTGTAAAAGTGGTATCGATTTTCTCCCGTATTTCAAGTGTAGGAAAAGTTATGCAGGAACTGAATTTCTCTTCAGACTTTTTGGACTCTCGCCCATCTACGCAATTCTTGTCAGGTGGAACGAAGCAAAGCGAATGGGATGACAGGTAAGTAGGTGGATTTCGTGGGCGTAATGGCGTATTTACCAAGATAAACGAGGGAGTTCTTGCTATCTCTTAGGCTTACTTTTGATTCCATTAAGTAGACCAGCCTTCGGCTTCCATTCCCTCTTTTCCTGTCTCTTTCTCTTTTTCTTTGGCTTCTTCCGCATTACCTCGCTCGCTCTTTAGTTGACTCATCTCTTGCTTTGCCTCAGGGCCCGAGCCAATGACTAACCCTTTGAGGACGCAGTTATCCGAAGGAAAGATCTCCTACGAGAGTCCGGGATCCGCAGGGCTGGCATTCAACCAAAAACTTAATGAGCGCCGTCGCCCTCGTTTCTATCTCACGGTGTGCCGGCCCTTTGGAATGAATGCGAGTTAAAATCGTGACTCGATTAAATGAGGGCATTTTTTTATTCGACAACTAAATCCATGTCTCACTTTTTCATCCTGATTTTTTACCGAGAAATTATTTTCTGATTGATTACGGGAGGATACAAAAAGAAATCTTGAAATCTTCTCGCGGAAATCCGGTAATAACGGTGACGTGTGACAAAAGACGAACTGGCATAATGCGAGATAGTTAACCGCGACAGAACGATACACGCCGAATGCTTCGTGCTCCCCTCGCGAGCGCGACTTTATGTGACACGACGAATGGCAATATAATCATCTTGATGGCACAAAGCATCTAGTCGTCTTACAAGATGCACCTTTAGTGCTATCAAATGCTGATGATACAGACGATAAGACGCACGCGGTACTAATTCACGCTATTGTTGTATTCCTTTTGGTGACTAGGTGAAGCTACAGGTGATGAAACATACAATATAATATGCTTTCATACGGGCTGCCTTATTATGTTTTAGACTCAATATCATACTCCACAAACGTACCAACTTATTGAAATTTAAAACAAATTTTACAACGTAGAAAAAAGGGTCCTAGGCTAAAACTGTCCCAATAATTCCTAGTCATTATTTCGAACAAATATAAACAAATTTGCATCGAGTTTTATACCTTTCATCCAAGAAACGGTTGCAAATGTTATCGGACTTTTTTGTGTTCAGTGTTCAATAAAAATGAAAAAGATTCGAAGAATATTTGAATTGAAGACTAAAACACTGCAATGATTCGTAAAACATTTATTGAATCAACAAATGTAGTCAATAGTTGAAGCATTATTTTGAATACTTGAACGGATTAAACTACGTTTTTCTGTGCATTATAGTTTTTACAAACTAAAAACCGAAAGATGCCTAAATCCAGAATATTCTCTCTCCAACACCGTCCATTTCTGCGTAACTTTACAAAATATAATTTCATGGTTCTTACTTGTTATCTCGAGCTGAATCTCGAAGCAAGAAAGTGAAATACATGCACTGCAAATAAAAGAGACAACGCTACTGGCCAAAGAGACGTTGGACGCTGTATTTTTACGATATTATTTATGATATTAATTTCGCCCGGGTAACGCAGGCCCACCGGGAGTTGTAAAACGGCGCGTTCTTCCTGCGATATCATTGTGTCGACGTTGCGACGCTGCCACGGGAAAAGAAAGGGGTCTTTTACGGGGGTGAATAGTGGCTCTCTCGCCTCTCTGGAGCGAAAGAACGGAGAGCGAGAAGAAGGAAGAAAGAGGTGGCTGCCAGTGTTTTTGGTGAAACGGGAAAGTCGCTCGCTAGTTCAAGACAGACGGAAAGAACGAGAGAAGAAAGAACGGCGAATGAGAAAGGAAGACCGTCAGGCGGCCACGGAAAAAGAAGAAAATGACTGACTGTAGGTGTCGCGTCGAGAAATCTCGAGAAGCCGAAGAAAATTCTTTGAGAAACGAATCGCATCAAGTCGGAACCAAGGACAAGTTGTTCGGACCAAAGAGACCAATGGGGTTCCTTCTCTTACAAATAGTCTCGTGCCAATCTTTTCTTATTCTCATTTAAACATCCAACAAAACTTTAGAACTGTAATTGACATTTTATAAATAAATTCGCGAGGAAAAAAATGTGCCGCGAGGTTTTCTCCGGAGATAAAGAAGGTAAAGTTCATAATTACGTTGGTAATGAATTTTGAAGAAATTTTGTCGTTCGAACTGACGTGACCTTTCAGTAACGAGTACTGCTGAGGGCGATTAAAAGCAGGTTCGAAGGGACAAGTAATATTTAAAGCTGCGTCTTTTTCTCCGTTGTTCTAAAATTACTTTCCGGCGTTCCGAAAAGCCAAGGAAAAAAAGGAAGGGAACACGGTGCCGGCGGAGCCGTACACTTTAGGTGATAGTCTACAAGATAAAGGCGACACTCGGGAGCTTTGGTTAGCGGCTAAAGCTCAAGACCGTATTAATCTCAGTAATTATGTCACCTCTGTTTATGCCCTGCGGTGCTCTTTCTCTATCTCCCTCTCCCTCTTCAATGAATCCCGTAATAGTGCCGTGGCCGTGTTGCCCTTGGGATATAAATCACGTTGCTGTACATTTTTTCATTTCCCTTTCTAAATTTTACACTGAAAGACAATGCATAACTTTGACTATCATTATAAAAAAGTGCCAATCATCCAAATTGTGAGCTTTGACGAGTTCCCTTGTAGTTTTTCGCCGTAAAATGTAATTAATACTAGAAGAAAATTAAATCAGAAATTTGCCATCAAACCTTTAACGAAGTATTTAGTGTCCATTACAGTGTGTGTTGCCAATTTAGGAAGCTATATCGCAGTCTATATTATAGAAGCATAGTTTAGTTAGACATCCCGTAAACTTCGTCGTTGAGCGTCTGGTTAGTCCCGATGACCATAAGGGCCAGTCGCTGCGGTCAACTGCACGGCTTGTCCGATTCGCCTTCGAGCATCGTGGGTCTTTGGTGATTAACGAGAGGTCAAACCTACCTTCTCTCAAAGAGCGAGCAAATACAGCCCGTGAAATTGGGTTCTACAGTAAGACTCGATTAGGATTTGTCAATGAATCTCTCTCAGCTCAAACAAGTAAGACCAATCTCAATTTGTCACTCTCCGATGCAACGATTTATTTTGTAAAAATTACTTGCTATTCAGTTACAGCTCTATATACTTGATACGAAGTGGATGTTTCGTTTCTATTTCTGCTGGGAAATAGTCGGGGAATAGGTTTATTAGTTAATAGAGAATACTCAGCGTCATATTCAATCGAAGTAAACGTCGAGGGAAAGAAAAGGAATTCGTGCAAACCCGCCACTTTATCGGATTAGTCAGCCTTGGTTAAATTGTACAAGAAGTAGTTACTCATTTCGCTAATTCGCTCGGACGGGTTTCTACGTTCGCGCCGCCATTAGTCGAGCCAGTTTGAGTGCATTACTTCATTATTTCTAGACAATGTTTGTTCCCCTGCTAATTCTGATGTATTTCATTGACAAAAAAAGAAAATGAATCGGGAATATGGGTCAGGAAATTCATACATCAACATTAATCAGAATCTACGCCATCTGCAGAACATTGAAAACCTCCAATCGCGTTCATCCTTGTTTTTTCAAAATAATAACTTTTTCCTCGCAGAGATTAACTGGCTGGAATAATTCTCGAATTCACTTCGTCATCCGTGGGACGGAAAAATTGAAAAGATTTTCTCCATTTTTACAAAAATGTTCTATTTTCAAATTTATTCAGAGAATTATTGACGCAACGTCGAGCCGTGAAACGAATTTCCGGCAAAGCTCCCGAGCCAAAATGTTCGCCAGCGAGCGATCAGTGATTTTTTCTAAAGCGAATCCGTTGAAGCTTTTTTTGGCCGCATTGTTTATTCAGGCACGTATCAGTGGCGACGGCGGCGGCGGTGGCGGTGGCGTAGGAAAGTGAGAGGGCCGCGTGAATAGAGTTTCCGGTGGGACGTCGAGGTCCGGAGGGCTTCGCAGACTCGCGTTTCCGGTCCAGCGTCCGACGCCCCACCCCACTACCGGTCCGGAACTCCCCCCTTTTCATTCCCTTAGCTCCCGAGCAGAAACCACCCTCGAACTACGAACTGCACACCGACGTAGCACCAGCGTCTGCCCGCGATACGACGCTCGCTAATTAAGATATCGATTCTTATTGTCCAGCGTCAAGTCTACTGGATAAGTTGTCGATTAGCCAGATTCAGATAAAACCAATAAGAATATAAAACTACGCAAGAGGAAATTTCAACGTCCACGACAAATATTGAATTCTGTCATCTACGAAATAAATTTTCCGAAGTGAAAATTCCTAACGAACTGGAAATCTTGATTCAGAAAAATCCATCCCTTTTGACAGCATTTTTATTGTAAATAAACTATGCCATTTTGTCCTAAATCGTGTTAAGTAATAAAAATGCCCCTACAGATTGCTATCTTTATAGTTGAAAGAATATCAAGATCGTGCCTTTGACAAATCATGTAAGGCTAACCCGAATGTCGGAAACACGTTGTAAAAACGAAGTAGAGGGTAGATTTAGCGGACGGGGGAGGGGGAAGCGGATACAGTAATTATGAGGATTAATTTTAAGTCCCGTAAAGTCCACGGCTTGTAGAACCTCTGACCTTTCACATTCCAGAGATTTTCCCGAAAATGCCCGTGAATCTTTTCGAAGCGCCGAATTTCAGGATGGAATATAAATTCCAATGAAACATAATCGATCCAAAATTTTGCATTCATCTAAAATAATCGAGTAAAAAAGCGTTACCCTCTTTGTTTTTTATCATAATTGAGAAACATATGTTTCCATCGATATAAAGTAAAGTTCCGATGAATAAATTACGAATGTTACAAGACGTGAAAAATTGTGCAAATGGTATTTTTCCACGTCCGTAAGTAGAGTGACAATGAGCATACGTATGTAGAATGTAGGAGCTACAGGTGTCAGCGAGAGCAGTATTTTTCAACGAACTCGAAAGGATAGCCGTGAGTACGAGGAAGAGGGAAAGATGGGAAAAAGTGGAAGTGAAAAAGATGAAGAGACGTTTTGCCGTGGCAGGCCAACCAAGTGCCGGCACGCACGTTGAATCTGCTAAACGATTTCGCTCGTGCGTGAAATGCCTCGATATCACTGTTTTATTTTAGTTCGTTCGCTTTTCTCGTGTGCAATTCCATTCCGTTTCCCTCTTGCCCTGTTCATAGACTAGTGCTTTTTCATTACACCTTCATCCCGTCGCTTCCATTTTAATTAACGATCTCCACTTTCGTCCCGCGCTAAAAAACTCGAAAATCTCGATTTATTGCATTTTCCGGCACTCTTCAAACTCGGATATGAAATTTTAATCGCAGTGTGTACTCTACCGGACAGGAACTTCCGCAAAATACAAATCCTGCCGGATGAGAAACAAAAGAAAACCGCCTCCCAGGAATCAATGCATGGCAATAAGCGTTGTAGCAGACGTTATAGACGATTTAATTAATAATTATCGGTCCACAAGCGTCGCACAATGGCTATACTTCCTCTCGCAACGGTAAGCTTCAGAAGATTAACGAGCCGATTCCGCAGGAGACGAGAGGGCAAGGGAATGAGAGAAAACGCTCTCGCCACCACAAGACTCCAGGGCGGGCCTTGTGGTGATTGTGGCGAGGGCCCCTCGCCGTACCCGCATTAACGCAATTATGAATTTGTCGCACTGCCATCTGACAATACAAGATGTTGCTGCCTCCAACCCGACCAAACCACCCACGTATTCCTATTCCTCGCTTCTCTCTAGTTTCTAACCAAATTTGCAAATTACGTTATGTCCGTGAAACATTAAATGAAATTGCATGATTAATCATTCATTGAAAACTAGTTGCTCGCTTCTTACACCCGACTCTTCATTATTTCATGCAATTATCGAACAAACTTGAAAAGATTAGTAAATTTTGAATATTCCGAAACCAAATTCTGTGCCCGACTAAAGATATTACTACTGCTGCGGGTCTGACTATAGACGGACGTTTCTACTTTTCATTTTATGAAGCAAACGCGATTTCGTGTAATGCCTGAAACTTTCTCAAGGGCCTGCAATTAACAGGTGCATTGAAAACGTTCGGTACCTCGTGCAAGAACTACTGCAGTAGAAGCAACCAAATGAGAGGATCGTTGCGGTAAGCCGTGGGCGACTGCTGCGATCTTCCGAGAGCTGCAAACCCCGGCGATTCGAGCGAGACTCGAATCTCGACCCTGGAGATCTGCCATGTCGTCGCGGTTATATCGCAACGAAGTTGTGCGCGAAAATCAATCGACCTAACGACCTTTGGGTCAACGCGAAACTCCTCAAATTTCAGCTATATTCAAAATAGAGCGTGCGCAGCTGCTAAAGGGTCTGATGAGTGCCTAATATCGTGAGAGCCGAGAGGACTCGTGCAAACAAACCTGACGTAACCTCAGGTAAGCACTAGAAAGCTTCGCGTGGTCGGCGAGTACGGGAGAGTGTAGCTGGCTGGCCTATTACGCCAACTAATAAGGGACCACATTGAAACGTCGGGCTTTTGTTTCCATCGCTCTATTATGTGATACCGAACGTTCCCACAACTTCGACTACGCCATTAACCGGGCTCAAGCAGTGTTTACCTAGACCACTACTAATCACAAAATGGCGCTTGCTGAGCCTTATCAAGATTTTAAGCACCGGGATCAGTCCGTGGAATTCCATTTGATGCTAAGTTGGAATTACGGAAAGCTACAGATTTGATCCAGTAAAATGAGTCATTTTTGTTAAGACACGAACTTTACTGACTAAATTATTTTACTTTTCTTCAGGTACCGAAATAAATTTGTTCTGCGATTTGCAACTAGAACGCTGTAAAGACTATATCATCTTTTTTTTTCTCAGAAACTTGTTGAATGAATATTCATAAAAAAATGTACAGGACATTTAACTAGCTGATAAACATGCCCACATTTTTTTTGATTCAGGAATTTGATTTTAATCTGCAAAAAGGATAATTGAAGGAAAATTGTTTTGAAAACCTGAAAAAATGCAGGGATATTATTAGAGTGCTAAAATATACTCTCATCAACTACTTCGATGTGTTGTTAAGTTTTTTAAAAATATTTAATAAACAACTTTGCGAGAAAAAACTGTTTTATTTTCTACAAAAACCGATATAAATGAAAACTCAGAGACTGGATTTTGCTGAAAATTGCAAAACACGTTTGTTTCAGTACTTGGAAAGTGCAAAAAAATTTCAGCCGGTTCAGTTCGAGTCTTACCAAACTTAAAAATTTTTCCTTTCATTACTGTATCAATTTAGAAGCAAAAACTGTAATAAAATGCAAGCCTTACCTAGTCGGCGTGAGTTGAGGTTGATTACCCTGGATAAAGATGACTGCGATTTGTCAGGAACGATACCGTGACGTACTCTGCTTAGATACAACTGGAACAAAAACAAATTGCAAGAATTAACATGTCTCCCAATCAACCTTTAATTTTTGTGAACATTAATTATGAAAATTCGCACACCGTATCGTATTACAATTAAAATTTCTGGCGTGTCTTTCATATTTCTTAGTATACTACAGCCCGCAGCAGAAAATCTTGAATAAAGTCAGTGAAGGAAGAGAATCCGAGCGAAAGAAAGAGTAATCGTTGAAGTGCAAAATACATAGTCTGTGCATAGAGGCAGTTTCGCGCAAAGGAGCTATCTCTCGACGTCGAAGTGGATAACGGACCAAACGATTTATTCTAAACCTTTATCCAGGTCCCCTCAAAATTTATGAAAGAAGACGCCCGTTTAACCGACTCGCTCAGTCATCCCTCACCGCGGTAGCGAAGCTACCCTTCTTCTCTACCTCTGCGCCCTCATCGGATCCCTCGTTCCTACGAACATTCCTGTCACCCTTCCGTTTCTCTCTTTCTACCCTATATCGCTGCCGAGCGCGAGCCCTTCGATTACTACGTCTTCTCCCTGTGCTCTCGCATGTCAGCCCTTTATTTTACACCGAGGCGACTCCGTCCGAGTCGGTTCAGGTATTAAAGGGGATGGCTCACCCTTAGCGCGTGATCGGGATACCGAAATCGTCGATCGGACGAGACGGGAATCGGTTATTGAACCGGTACAGGCTGAAAGTCAAAAGGAGAATGAAACCACCCTTGGACCAGAGAAGGTAGAAGACGAAGATGGACGAAGGATTGCGAAGGATTTAATTATCCTCCACGAGGTCGGACTCTTAATTCATTAATCAGTTGCTTCCGAAAAAATCTCGGTACGCCGTGGAATTCCTCTTTCCTTAAGAAAAACAATCTTGTTTCGGTCTTACTTTTCAAACGAGCGTTCTTTGCTTTTTCAAGTGGCCATATTTTAAGATAGCATTTTTGATAGTGGAAAGTTTGCGGATGTATTGTATTGAAAAAACGACGGATGTATTGTCGACTTGTACCGTAGAAACTTTGTCTATACGGTATAAATGTAACTCGGCGCAATCCACTTTCGAAATATATCAAGACCAGCTCGACGAGACGAGAGAACAAACTAACCCAAAAGGCAGTCCAATTTCTCAAACCTGTCCAATCTGTGTCGTATGCAAAATCAATCACGCTCGCCTGCCGCTCTCAGAAGTGAGCGTTCTGAATCTTCAAACCTCTACTTTTTGCACGTGACCAACGAGAGAATCGCGAGCCCGCAAAAATATTGCATGATTCAATTTTTCTTCGTAGACGAATTCCTTCTTCAATTCATTTCAGTTTTTTGTATCGCACGCTTCGATAAGGGCACAATGAATTTTTAAAAACGATGAATTGATATACGTTTCCGCATTCTTTAACTGGAAATAAGATATCAAACGTCAAATAAAAATACGCGAGAGAAAAATGCCTGACAGTCGATCAGAGAACATGTGAAATATTTATGCGACTACCGATCCACCCCAAAAATCACATGTCAGACCACTTACAGCGCCATTTCCAGGGTGTCTTTCTGCCCCTGAAAACAATAAAAACGCCCCGAAGAATTATCCATCGCGTAAAGTACGCACGAGCGATCCTCTCCGGCCTTTTTAAACCTGGTTTCATTCCTTTTCCGCCAAGGCCTATCTAACTATCGTCTTCCTGGCCACTTCAAACCCGACTTTGACTGCGCGAAGGGTAATAAAACATTTATGGCTTGTTTATATGCCGCAAATATCTCCTGTCGTCGAGTAGAATAATGTATTGCCCATTCGGATCATTCGAAAGTGTCGGAAGATCGTATAATTTAAACCCGATAATAGATAATTTATGAAAACATAAATAAATGAATTTTAATACAAATGTAAAGCGGTGTAAATAAATAAATGCAGCAGGACTCGGAGGACTAGTCGTGGAGGGATATTTTTAATTAAATAATACTAATCCAAAAAGCTTTCTCTCTCGCGAACGAGTCTCATTGCCACCCTTCGGTCTTCCGCGTCTTTTCGACTGCTCTTCCTTCTCCCTCGGCAGTACGGCAAATACGTATCGTCTCTCTTTCGGACTTCGAATTGTAATTAACATTTGATTCTCCCATTAGTGTAATTAAAGTGCCATTCCATAATCTAGGAGATGTAGAGGGGCACCTTATCTTTCAGACTTCAGCCAGGCTTGGGTGTTATTCAGGAAGAAAGAGGGGGTCGTTTTCTCTTCTCGCCTCTTTCCCGAACGCGCTGAGCCTCGGTCCCTCCGCCGATAACTCCTTTGGCGAGGAAATTTGCAAGGAAAAGAGAAGAGCAGGAAACAGTTGGTGGAAAAGGTATCGGACTGTACTAAGTACGACAATTAAGATAAGTGAAAATGTTGTTGATTCGGTTTAAATGACGATTCCGATCCATCGTTGAAAACACGTGGAAAAAACGATGAATTCTTTGACGAGGGGAAGTCACGTGGAAGCCGAGCGAAAGAATCGCGGGAGATAAAATCAACCTCGTTGACATTTTCCAGCGGTTGAGTTAATAATGCGCAGAGTACATAAAAAGCTTGACTCCTGGCATCAGGGCTCAAAATCTACACGGTGTCATCATCAAGGGAGGAACGGACGTGTTTATTCGGGATTTGCCTTTTTTTCGTTTTCTTCCTTTTAGCTAAGATCCACCCGCCCCGTTCCTTCTTCTGCCAACTGCCCTTATCCATCGACTTTATCTTATTTTCGACAACGATTCCGTTTGAGGATTTATGTCTTTTCGGTCGGGACGGGAGCAGCGGAGAAAATTGCAGAGGAATAAAAACATCAGGCAGGAATCGAGCAGTGAATTAAGTGAGTTCTCGTACTAATTACTGATTAAGGCTGCATTTTTTTCATTTATCACGGGTAAACGAAAATTAATGTAATAAACTGTCGCAGTAATGGCCCGGGAAAAAGATATATTTCTTTTTCATTCATCAGCTCGTGGAGAAAAGTGAAAAGCTACGATAGATTGAAGTTGTCAAGTCGGGGAAACTGACGATAGTTCAGAAATCCGAGAGGAGTCTCACGGCAGGACACTAATGGCATTTTTATTATTTCCACTAACGGGGCTTGTATGGTCCATTGGATGCGTGACGCGGTCGACAGCTTCCCACTTTTCGTTTTTTTTCCGTTGGTCCGTCTCTCCCTACTCTCCCAAAGTCACCAGAGGATATGCTGCGAGACACCTAGATCATCTCCCGAGCTCACGTCGAAAACGATAAACCTTAACCTCTCGGAGAAACGAGGGGACCTGAAATAGGGTTGCAAGCTAAAGCGATAGATTCTTAGGATTTCGAACGAGGATAATCCAATCGCAATGTATTTAAACAATCGCGTGTAGATCTCGAGATATCGAATTATTTTTACCCGAAAATTATGAAAACATCAGAGTGGTTAATTAAGTGATCCGAGTAAAATTGAGTAGAACAGCGTACATGATGTTCGAGGCTTGATTATGCGGAAACAACTGAAATATGTGGATTATTAATTCCCAGGAATAACTGGCAAGGCATTCGTGACAGGTTTCATTAAATTGAACTTCCTTTCACGTTCGAGACTCATCTCGAGTTGGCGTCTTCGAGTGTACGGCGTTGCCTGGTCCAAGAAATTCTGTAACTAAGGATAGAGTTACACGTCGTCTTGACTTGTAGGGAATGCGATATTCCAAGTAATATTCCGGAGCTGCTATTACGCGAATGAACGACGAAATGAGCTTTCTCTCGGCACTGTGTTTGGTAAGTGGTAAGTGTAAGTAGTCCACCGCAGCGTACGCAACGTGTACAGCTACCGCAACTGGGCTTCGTTCTTTGATGAATGAGCTTCGCATAAAGCTTGAAGTATGGTAAAAGCAGGCAGCGGCCACTGCCGTAATATTCTACTCTCAGCTTTTAGAATCGCTAATGACTAATGGCACCAAAAGGAGCACCGGCGAATGGGCCACGACCTCGGTTCACGGATTAGCGTCTAGCATGATTCGACCTTTTGCCAGCCGAATTTTCGTCCCTTGGTATTGAGGGTGAAAAAGGCCCGTACCGTCTCACGATTAAATTGAATCCTAGCAGCGGATATTACACGATACGTTTGATAAGAAGAAAAGGAGAAAATTTATTTTAAGCATTTTTTAATCAAATTCTGCCGTTGAGATAACGTCGCTATTCTCACCGGTTCATACGAGAACAACTGCGAAAAGAAATTTTGGTGTAAAGTTCAAAATTGCCTGATAATACTCGCAAGATCGCGATAGTCGGGGTATTATCACGAGCGAAATATGTACAGCGAGGTTTAGCTGAAGCTTACGATTGCTCGTGGTCCAAAGCAACAAGGGAAAAGCAACGGAGCAGGAAGTTGGCAAGTGCATATGTGTAGGCGAGAAAGGCATGGAAAGGAGAGCCAAAAAGTACTTCAGTATACTGCAATCCCTTTAACTCGGAACTCGCTAGCTCGGGCTGGTTTCTCTTTCTGCCAACCTATCTTTCTCCCTTTTATCCATTCTCTGACCAGGTTCGTCATCGCATGGCTTCCGATGAAATTTCTCGTCTTTCGCGCGCGAACCGCCTTTGATATGCTCACTGCGATTCTAATTTTAGAATGCAAAATCGGCTTTCACTCCATTTCGTCGGGTTCTTTCTATGGAGATGAAGGTTCGACGCAGCCGCTATTCTGTGACAACACGATTTGCACTCGCATCAATCAGCTTAAACGTGTTTCTCTTGAATTATTAAATGGAAAATCACAACACGCGGGAAATTTCAAAACTACGAAATAATTTTGAAATCCGTGCAAATTAATTAAACGTGTACTTGATTAAAAAAATTCCGTCACGGGTGTAAAGAAGGGATCATAAATATTGCGTGACGCGAAATTCCATGGGGTTTGTAAAAGAAAAGCCGAAGGACAAAGAGATTGCTTCGTGGACGTTGACTGGTCTCTTAATCCTTTACCGGTCACGGCATTGTTGGATCTGCGAATCCGAACGCCGGCCTCTCAGAGGGACTCTGTGTAATTGTCTGTCGCGTGATTACCCCCTGCCACTCTTTGGACACTCTGTATCCCCTTGTTCCTCTGCGATCTCATCCCACTGTGAAATTACTTAGTACTTTGACGCTCGAATTTCTGCTGAAATATACCAGAGCGTATTTCACTGTCATCCTGATTCGCTAGTCAATAATGAGGAATGAAAATTCATATCTTTTCTATTATTAATTAAAAAGCAAAAAAATCCATGAACTTTATAAGCGAACAAAATTTTTATTTCTAATTCACGTAATCATTCTACAATCAAAATTGTACAATTATTATTCCAAGTTATCGTTACACTTTTGATTTGTACTACTTCGATAAACTTAGTTCGCTCGATCTTACCCTTCGCGATGCCTACCACGTAATTACGTTGGTTCGAATCGAAGCAAAACGCCACGGTGAAGAAGAGGGCGACGTGTGCGTGGTCTTCCGCTGAAGAGCAGCTAAGTACGGAGCAAATCTGTTTACTTCGAATAATAGAAGTAAATGAACGACTTTATACGAAATGAAACGAGCCAATAACGACGAACCGTCGGAGACAAAGAGGAAACTTCCTTGGCCCTGACCGAACCTCCCACATTCTTTCTACTGACGATCCACAGCTGATCCCACCGACGAGACAAGTCCCTTGGGCCAAATATACGACAGTGGAAAATGGCTTTTATCCAAACCTATTATTTATACTCTAATTATTTTTTATGGTTCGCGCATCAAGTGTATTTATAAATTAGTTTAGCTTCCCTGCAAAATGCGAGTTTTCAGGAAGACAAATGTGACACCGAGATTTTTTAAAATATCGTTTGAGCACTTGTTTGCAAAAAACATGGCGGTGGAATCGATCGTGACAAGGAACGAGTTTGAGAACGAATAATGAGCTGGAAAGTGATTTTTTGTCGGAAACTACAACTATGGCGTCGAAGCGAGTTTCAAGCCAAACTTTACTAACGAGGTTTACCGCTAATCACCGCCAAGAAACCATTCGCATGTAATTTGTTTATGCGCCGGGTCATGCTTGGTGCCCATAATTTCTTCTCAGACACTTACTGGATTCTGCACGAAATTCCACCCAATGTCGTAGGAATAAACCTAGAGACAACTCTCCGAAAAGTCCTGGGATACAGTTAGAAAGTTGTTAAATTGAAACAAGAAAGCGCAATGTTACCAGAAAAAATTCCGTGGGAAAATTACAAGAGAGATTGGCAAATTGAATCCTTTTTCATTCAACGAGAGAGACGAAGTCGAGGAGAAACGAAGCTACCACGCAGCAATCGCGTGTTCCGCGCTGGAAACAAGAGGAAACGGTAGGTTCGTCGAGGTTCTCGGAAGAAAAGCAGAAGGGCGTAAACGGCGTGAAAGCGGGCACACCTCCTTATCTACATATCAAAAAGGCAATCCAGGCAACTCGCTTATGTAAACGACATGGGTGGCCGTCTGTCTCGGTGATGAAAAGAATTCCAAAATCCGAGCGCTAATAAACCGTCGCTTCGCTCTTTCTACGCACCCACGTGGCAAAAGCTGACGAGCTATTCGAGATGTTAAGCCCTTTAAGCAACGGATTATGTACCACGACACGAGAATTTAAAGTTCATGCAATGGGTCGTCGTTTGACACGAGTAAAAAATAGTCGATAAACATTTGCATTTGAGTGTGTAATTGAAAAATGGTCTTCACCGAATTATTTATAACTGTACAATTCATAAATGCATGAAACCCACTCAAATACTTCGACGAATATCTAATACGTTGATTCTCGTTCGAAATAGAAGGAACTGTAATGTTCAAAATGTCTTCAGCTGAATAGTTAACGAGGAGAGATTAAATCCGATCTTTCGGATTTAGCCGCCGCAAAACGATAGTTACTTGAGAGAAGCTTCGTAAAAGCTATGGTGTTGTTTTCCGCAAGCAAGACCCAGTTATCGTGAACGTTGAAACGAAAATCGTAATCGGAAAAACGAAGCATTTCTAGCCACTGCAGAAAATCAAAGTTACGTCGGTATTTAATGCTAACAAGAGATTCGGCCGTGCCTTAATTCGCGTACGTGCAGTCTGAATAACCCAAAGAATGCTCAAATTGGCATTGGCGTTGCTGAGACTTGAAAGAACACAAAAACGGAGATCGAAGGGTCGGTAGGTCGGTTCTTGCCAGCCCGTTAGAAAAGGAGGAGAGCGAAGAAAGAACCTGCCAACGAAACGAGCCGTGGCCGCGGGAGTTAATTAAGTTCTTTAGCCATCTAAAGTTATCGCTACGATGGAAGATTACGAAATGAAATAAAGGAAGACGACTCCCAGACACGAGGATTCGATACAGAACAGATTGGCGAATTTTCCACCCCTAAAATTTTCGAAAATCGTTGTCGAGTTTGATTCTGGGTTTATCCGATCATTACTTTTGCATGCTGCTCTATTCAATCACGACATCGCCAATTAGCTTCAAGAGAAAATCGGTTCCAATGTAATTGTGCCTCGCCGTATAAACTTTGTAAACCCTCGGAATAATACAATAATCGATACACATTATTACTGGATTCCTAACTAAACGCGACGTTAATTTAACAGCGAAATATGCACATTGTTATGTATTCGCAGTCACTTAATAATGCTCTATACATATATTTTATAATTACAGAATAAATCGAATATTCAATAGCTCATTCCAAGAAATGTCATAATTCGAACATGGTTTTCGTTACGTGTCTCAAACCTCATTCAAAGCACTGTGCGAAACTTACAACTTTTCAAATTATAGAGGTGGAAAACTTTAAATGTTGCAATTCTGTTCTGCAGCGATACTTGGCTTGCAAATGCACTTCAGATCTTCCATTTGGAGGACAAAAACATAAACTGTGTCAAGTGCTTACAAAGCAGGCACGCATTAATTAACCGGTTTCTCTTGTTTCCCCCTGTTTTTGCATTTTCCTGCCTAGGTGCGAGGACGACTTTATTCAGTGCAACGCATTCTCACTGGGCAATGGTTTCCACGACTTTACTCTTACCACAACAACCCTAAAGTCTCTTTCCGCGCTACTGCAACGCGGCCCACCCTTGTCTCTCTTTTCCCGACACGACACCCCTGTTGCAACATGGCTAATGTCTTTTCTGTGTTACGCCACCATCGTCCCTTGACGGAGACGGTGGAAAAGGTCGTGACGCATTATCCTATTTTGCGTTGTCCTCGACGGTCTTTCGTCGAATTAAGCGGACAACAGGCACTAACTACTGATCCTCTCTCTTACTTCGTGCACGAGTTAATAAGATTTCTTGAAATTAAAACTGATTCGACACGAATCGGATTTTTTAAGTTCTGCTTCGTTCAACGCCTGAATCTTATAGAAAATATGCCATCATCCATTTCACGGAATATTATCAATTTTTATAAATACGGATGTAGATGAACGCGAAGAAGTGAGGACCGAGCAATTTGTTGGTATCAGGTGCACGGCATGTCTCAAGTTGTAAGCCCGGTTCTAGTCGTACCAGCAATTAACTCCATTACCACCCTGTATTGTCGCGAGCGAGTTCCCAAAGCAGGTACGCGCGACTCGTTAAGCTCGTGGGCTTTGGACTTGAGCTCTTTGCGAACCGAAGGGACACTCGCCCATTCGAGAAATTAGAGGGCCTAAATGATATTCCGTACTTCTCGAAACGCGAAGCCATTCAGCTTCGTTCCAAAGCCCGAAAAATCGCGAAGCTAATTCTTGCCGACATTTCTCGGCACCTTTTTGATGTATGAACGCAGTTTTTGCAGACGTAAAACTCCGCACAAATTAATGTTGTTTTGCCCGTAATATATACCGTTACGCGTTCGTTCACGCTCGTTCGCAAATACACAAATGAATGTTTTATGAACGAAAGCACGAATGCATTAAACATGCGGTTATCGCAAGTTTGTAAAAGTGACAAACGACTGGGGGGACGAGAGAGGGAGAGAGAGAGAGTAGAGAGCATCATTTCGCGACGTCAACTTACGAGTCCTGCACCCGGCGTATCTCCGGCACGAGGTTTCGATTTATATATTCATAGCGAACGAATGACAATAAGAGAGAAAGAGAAGTTCGAGTCGTGGCTCGCTCGGTTGCGGAACGTATGCGCTACGATTACCACCGGTCTCGACCTCGTACATACATCACGACTGGAAGTGATGGAACGTCCCCTAGCTGGATCACCTTGCTCGCGTGGGCGCCAAGCTGACTGATTGCCAACTCCCGCGACGCTCAACCATCACCGGCACTGTAATTTTCCACCTGTCCCGTCACTCGCTGAATCGCCTTTCCCACCACAAAAAGTATTTCCGACGAAATATATCCCATAACGAGGTCAATTTGTAGGAACAGCATAAACACTCGTAGCAAACTTATGGATGCTTTTTAGAAGCTCGAACCCTCATTTTAAAAGTGCGGCGATGTTTTTCGACCGGTTTTGGCGATAGATCAAGGCATAATGGAACGGCTCGACGTGTGTTTCGACCATGGGAATTTCCTCTATTCGCTAAGGAAAATTAATAAAGTCTCGAGGTTGAGCTCGAGTGGGCGCACTCAAGTTTTTGAAGAGTCGAGCCCATCGATGACGAACCTTGGATCTTCTTTGTTGGAAATCGCGAGTGACCATGGGTCCTGGCCGTGAAAAGCTGACGAAACGTCGACGAGGAAAGAGCAATAAATTCACAATAGAGCGAGGAGCGAGATGGAACGAAATGAAGGGATGGATCGAGGCCTAAGCACGTTCTCGCCCTTGGCGCGGGTTCTGAGGACCCTCGGAGGACCTAACGAGGGACTTTGTCGTCTTTCTGGCCATTTCCAGTGACGAAACTCTCTCTCATTATACTCCCGTCTCTCTTGTGCTGTCCTTTAATGATTGCTCACGACGACGGGTCGCGTAAATAGAGCTCCCCTCAACGTATGAGGACATTACTATTGCGTACGTTACTTCCTGGCAATTCGCCGATTCCTACTCGAGATGCGTTCCCCGCACAAGCGATGATAGTCTAATGTGCATTAGAATTTGTCAGATGTGTCCTTTGCACGAGAGCGCTACGTGAAAGTCTGGAGTCACACTTGTGCTCGTTAGCCACTGCTGGGTCGCTTGTGAATAGACCAAGTTTCTATTGATATGGTGAGTTTGAATTGATATTGTAAGAGCGGTAATAAATGTACGCAAATGGATTAATAATCCCTACGGAACGAATTAATTCTTCGAAACGTTACTCGCGGAATAGAACCAATTAAATTTCCACGATGAAACGTTGACATTGTGTTTCAAGGACAATAAAAGGAACAAGGAAAATTCGTTCCGAACAATAATTTATCGCAAACGTGAAAGGAAAGCAAGGCAGGATTTGAATTTTGCAAGACTCGACAAAATGCTGATTAACGTCCGGTGAGGTCATGGACTTTGCGAATCTGGTTAGCGTCCGTCGTAGCTCGAGATTCTTGCAGATTAATGGATTCTCATTTAAATACAAATCTGATGTCGATACAGGGGGTCAGGAGCACACGTTCGGCACGGACAGAGACCGAGGGACTAGTCAAGGGTCGAAGTGTGTTTGCCAACCGAGTAATGACCCGGGAGGGTCTCTCTTGACCATGCTAACTGGACAGGATGGACCAAGAATAGACACGAGGAGAATGGTCATGCAAACAAGCTACCCTCTGGTCCACGAAGTCGTCGAAATATCCTTTCGAACTCGTTATTTTATTTGAACTTTGTCCTTTTCGCTAGCCGTTATCAAATATTCAATATCAATTACGAAAGAATTACAAATACCAGAAAATGTCACTGCACACAGATTTTCGTGAAATGTCGAGTTTCGGAAGAAAATGTTTGCGTCGCGGTGCAGTGACATAACTTTCTCCGCTGTCACGGATCGTCCGGTGTAAAAATATCTTACATCGCATGTATTTACGGTCGTCCTTGGTCAGTCGTCCGACGATACTTTGCATACAAACGTTCTTTTCCTACGGAGGGTGCTTCGCCTATTGAATTTTTATTTGGAGATGAAAATAGATTATGCCAAGGGTCTTATCCGGATGGAAGTTACGTTGTAGTCGGATCTGCACGTTAGCATGGTCAACGGATTTTTGAATTTACCGCTAAAGAAAGAGCCGCGAAGTTACGAAGTCAAAATTTTGACTTCGCAACCACCCCCTCCATTTTCAGCAAAATTGTGCGACCGATAGTTGCACATATGCGAGCGCAGGAATGGTCGGTATTCTATCTGAACGACTTATGGAATATCAAACAATGTATTCCGTCAAACTTTTATAAATGCATTTATTTCACTTTCGTTGAGCGAAAATAGTTTTAGTATCTCATTCACGATCGAAAGTTCGGAAACGTTTATACTAATCGAGTTGGGGATTTTTTCTTGGAAAGGGAATCTCGAATGGAAAATCATTTGTGTCATTGCTTCCTGGACCATTTTCAAGCAGAACTCGTCGACGTAACTGCCGATAAACCGAGATCCGCAAAATGAATGCCCTTCTCTATCGGCACGGGATTTGTTACCAAACGGAAAGTTAGAGAAGACGAGTCTTGGAAAAAAACGAACTTTAGAAAGGGCCTGGAATCAAATCAAAGTTGGTAGAACCCTGAAGCTGTTGTAAAATTAGAGCGCATTGGAAACAGTAAATCCGCCGAAGAAAGAAAAGGGATAAGGTAGTTTTTCCGAATTAATTCAACGATATCAGTTAAGCTTGATTGAAATTGTTTTTTCCTTAGTAAAATACCGTATTTAACGGTTCAAAGCGTCGAGTGCTCTTAAAATGACATTCCCACCAACTGTTCTTTACTTTGAAAAAAGATATCCATCGCGAATCCGCGTTTAGTTTCGTCTACCCATCGCCACGCAAGGATGCTGAGACCAATAATCTGAAACCTCGAAGCTCGCTCGCGTTACTCTTTCGGTATCGACAGCTCGTCGCATGCATCGTCGCCATGTTTCCCCGGTCTAATATCCGCATTGTCTCATCTCATCCCGTCTTTCGTACACGTCTCGCGTGTCGAAACTCTCAAGTTCCGTTCACCCCCTCTGCGAAAGTCCTTCAACTTCCTCCAGCCACGGGCTTGACGAGGTTTTCGCCGAAGGATAAGGCCATCAAGCGCACGTTGCGCCGTACGGACCCATGTACAACCTTCTACAAGGGATCGGTGTCGAATACCACTTTCTTCTTGCAATATAATATACTCCGAGTACATATTTCTTGCCGCTCCTTGAATATTCGCGCAATTTAATCTCACTCATGGGACATCAATCAATTCTCCAAGGAAACCCAGATTCGTTCACTTCCCGAGTTTCCATTAGAGACTCGACGTTTACATTCGTGAACTCGAGAACTTGAAGAAAAAAGAGGGTAAATTAGTACAGCCCATCCTTGTCTAATAAAGAAGCGACAGTTTTTGCCGCGCAATCAAACTGCCTTGATATCTGAAAATCACGTTTTCCGAATCCTGCGAGTGACGTATCCGCTGCAGGATCCTGGCGAGTGTCTCAAGCAAAGCTGGTAAGAAGGATGTCTATCTCGGCAAGGTACGTATACGAGGCTCGTAAGAGTTTATCGCACGAGGGGAACCGTTAAGGCTAAAGGGTGATCGCGAGCATCGGGAGAGAGACGCCTAGCGAGACAATCTCATCTAGATCCCGTCGTACATCGTACCACCCGAGGCCCTACATCTCGTACTACGTCCTTCGAGCCTCGAAGGACTCCCCATCCCCCTTGCCCACTCTCCTCGCTAACTTTCTCTCTCCATCTCCAAGGTTTTAGCGGATACAACGGTATGTCGCGACCCTCCAGTTGGCAAATTGAGCACACTCGCCCCTCGAGCACGAGAAACTAGTAGCGTTACGGGCGATATATATGGAACCATTCGACGGATAAACGGCTCTACTTTTCTCTCTCTCTCTCTTTTCTTCGTTTGGGTCTGTTTTTGTCCGCACCCTCAAGTTGGAATGAAAACATTTCTATCCTCATTTTCAATTTAAAACAGCAAATGCGCGAGCAACGTTCCGAGATTAGCTAAAAGAGATTTTATTAACTGCGATGCGTACTGGAAAAAGATCATTTTCTCGAAAACTTTGTGACAGACTTGCCGTCGTGACATCGCATTCGACGATTTTCCCTGGGACGCTGACGAGGGGAAACGCGAAATTTAATAGAAACTTCGTTGTTGACGAAGAAGAAGAAGAAGAAGATCCCGCGAGTAGACGTCCCTACTTCAAGAATCGCTGCGCGCGATGGCGGGCAATGTTAGTGGTAGTTGCAGGAACGGTAATATTAGTAGTAACAGTCACCATCGCGATGACGGGAATGCGCTTGTAATAGTAGTCTCCGAGTAGTCTCCACGTTCTGGCAATTAAGCCATTACTTTAATTACCTATACGCTAACATTAATAATGCATCCCGCTTTCCCTCGATCCCCCAGATACTTTCCAGATCTCAAGAACCTGCCCAAACCCTTCCACATCCGCCCTACAGCTTTCAACGCTCATCTTTGATCGAGTCGAGAAGAGGAAGTTTCCTTGAGAGCGCTACTTCCACGGATTCCGGTGTGCTCGGAGCGAGGACGAGGTGTAAAGAGGCGAAAATAGGATAAAAGAGCGACAGAGGGAGAAGAGTAGGGCTTTTCATAAATAGCGAATAACACCCAGGGCGCATCCGGACGGCGCCCAGCTCTATTTTGGCATCGTTCGTCGAATCGAGCTCATCGCGCCAGCGTGGCGGTTTTCATCAGAGTCTAATAAAGGGTTAATTAATACGCTTTAAATCCCGCTATATAATGGGAGGAGGCTGCGGTCCTGCAAAGGCTGCAGGGTTCAAGAAGGAGCGATAGCTACCACTCCGCCGTCATAATAATTTAATTCACTCTCTTTCCACGATATAAATCCCTCTCTCCATTTTTTTTTATCTCAGCGTAGTGTACCCGGATTCGCCGAAGATGTATTTCCGTGAAATTAAAACGAAAATCCATAAAAACTCGTGCTATATTGTTGCACGTACGTCGAACACATTTTACGAATGTCTTACTTGAAATTTATTTTCACGCGGGAGAACGAAAGTACGAATCAAAGAGTGGTTATTTCTTCATTAGAAAAAGACTTTTACGCGCCAAGGGTGCCGAATCGAGTCTCGTGCCGATGCGTAAACGTGTCGCTGGAGTGGCGAATGGAACATTCCTCCTCGGTAAAACCAATTTATTTCGTTCGAAGGACAGGGAGGTGAGAGCAAAACGAGAAATCCCTTTCGGGGGCGCCAAACGGTGATGCCACCGGCGACTTGTGAACCACTTGTCGCTGTTACGGCCCCATAAATTCTACATGTCTTCCCATGCCGTCGTCGAGAACAAGAGATCCGCTCCTCCTTGACTTTGAACTCTCACCGAAACGTGCGCTTTACTGGTCATTGGGGTCTTAATTGATGTGAAAATACAGCGTTAATTGGAAGACAAAACGTTTCCTGAAATCCGTTATTCGTGTGGGCTATTCCATAGATTGAATTTAAAAAAGTGCACACAAGTGAGAAACGCGATTCCGAAATGAACAGCTCTCGCGGCGAGTTTCCCCATTCTTCAACTCGACAACTTTTACTGTGGTGATAAAATCAAATATGATGGGAGACCAAATAAGGAACCGGTGCTCCGGTAGTCTCGTCAGCTGAATCGATCGAAGCTACCTTCCAAGTACCCTGCGGCTTGCTAGTCCGCCATGCGGGCTATCCAAGAACCAACGGGTTGAACGGGAGGTTGTTGGACCAAAAGAGGGGCCGGTTGGATAAGACAGAGAGAGCGAGCAAGGAAGAAAGAGCGAAAGGGAGCAAGAGAGTGCGAGAAGGAGAGGGAGGATCTAGGACAGTGGCGGTTGAAACCGCGAGGGCGAGACGGAGGAGAATACCAGCCGTAGGCTTCCTGCATCCGACGTCTCGTCGAGGAACGTAACGTAACGAGATGAAGTCAGTGGCGTATGACGTCACGGTTGTGGGTGTCCTCCTCGTCGCGCTAGCTGGCTTCCTGGCGACTGTTTCCGTGAAATGGAGCCCGTCGACAAAGGGAGGCTACCAATATAGGATAAGAGAAGAGAGACCCGCACTAGTCGCCCATATCGTCAAATGCTCCAAGACCGACTCGAGCGTCCGGAACGAGTGATTATAACAAAATGCTCCTACGGGATTTCTGCTTGTATTTTCAACTATAAGGTCTTCCTCGAATTCATTTCACGATGCTGAAACGTCACTCTCAATATTCCAAAAGTGTGAAAAATTTTTCAATGAATTTACTAGCGATTTTCGAACTATAATTCTACCGCAGTTTTCTCTCCGAGTTTCTTCCACGCTCGTAGTTATCCGTAACATATATTTCTCGTGTTCTTGGGAAAAATATTGCCACGATGTAAGAAATGAAAAATATAGCTACCGCTCGGCAATAAGTCGAAGAAAGTGTATGAAAAAATGTAATCAATAACTCACTTCCCCTCAATTTTTCCGGTAACATCGATTTACGAATGGACCAATCGTTTCCGGAAAATGTAATTTGAGAATGATTTATCAATCCGAATAAAATAAACTGCATCGCTTGACGATGCGCTCTGGAAAATGCTAAATGTACCATCAAGCTTTTGAACCAAGCTTGCCAACGATCGCCATGCTATCTCGACACGTTTTACAAAACGCGTCAGAATCAGGGTACTGCTAGATAGTAGAAAGAAGGGGATGGCGGGGAGGTTAAAGCACTATAAGAGTCATATATACAACAGCAGCCCTCATTGAATGTCGTAGTTTGAAAACTTTGGACGTTAAGGGAAAGGGTAGCTGGCTGCCAAGAACGTATTGTGAAGATTTCACCTAAAGGCAGAAGCTTGGGCGACAATCGTACCAATACTCGAGACAGCTTTAAAGAAACTTACCCTGCAGATATTCAAAAAGCCTACGTATTTCTGAATGAAACAAACTCTCTAGATTAAGGAAATCTTGTTGTTCGAATCCATGGAAAAACGATTCCATTTTTGGTTATCAAAAGGTACATTTTTCAAGTAGGATTCTTATTTTTAAGGTGTAATTAGAAAGGGGAAATTTAGCACCGATGCAGTCACTTCGTGGTCTATCCGTCCGTCTGCCATTCGCTTGATGAGAGCAAAGCGCTTTGATAGTGATATCAATACGACACTAGTCAATAGGAAGAAAGAGAAGAAGCTTAACGAGAGACGAGAACGAACCGCGTTACCAGTGACAAAGGCAATGACGGGAGAAGCTAGCGCTCCGTGACAGCCAACCAACCAACCACCAGCTTCCCCAGTCTTAGATCTCAGCAATGGGTCGAGCCACAAAGCGCCCATTAAAAGATCATATCAACCGCCGCTGCTTCTAATATCCGAGATTTCATTCTAAAAGGGGTAAATCTGCACGGCCGTTCTTGTCTTAGCTCGCCTTCCACTTTCTACTCTGCCAAGCGTTTATTCGAAACGTCAAATTCCTTCCTTATTTTATCGATTGATAAACGAATAATATAAAAAATTTTTTAGCAGTTTTGAGACACCGGTTAATTGACTGCTTCCATGGATGTTTGATCGAGCAAATAATTTCAGCGGCGTAATCATCATTCAATAATGCACGGCAAAGCTGTACTTGTGTCTGCGGACAAAAGCCCATGTGGAAACCCGTTACTAGAACCTTGAACAAAAGCGGTATAATTATCCTTTTGCAACGAGAAAGCAAGTTCGCAGCTAAACGATCGACGTCGTTGTCGACATCATTGAGTAGGAAGCTGACTGGGCTTCACCGAGTTTCTCGCTAACCATGCAGCCGCCCAAGTCTCCGTGGTCAAAGTTTCTGCTCGCGCTCTCAAGTCCCGGAAACTTTCGCACTCTGCATCAATCTCAGACTTTCTCCAGACAGTGCGTTCCGAAGTAATCGAGCGATAACATTTTACGTCATAATCAACCGCGAGATAATTTATTTAAGGATCCCAAGTTTTTCATCTCTCCAAAGCAATATGCAACGATTTACTAAAAGATACACTCTTTACTCCTTCGAATATGAAGAAATTATAATCCTTCCAAGGCACAATACTCGTCTCACGACTTTTACAATCTCTCGGCGCAGAACCAATTACAGTATTTTCCAGAAGAATGACGCGGATTCGCAGACAAGCGGGCCACCACGCTGCTGAGTTTCTCACTGCTCTCTCATCGACGTTCCGCGAGAGCGTATGTAAATTAGAGTCTCTTTAGATCCTGCTGAAAGCCGCCAGTATTCCTGTGTTCGCGTGTGGCACATGGGTCCTATCCGCCGTTCGGTGGGTTTGTATTCTAATTTCAGGCTTTGCTTTTCACCCGGCTTTCTATATCGGGGAGAGGAAAGGCGAATGCCGCGCGTTTCTTACTACCACATTCACCCGCAAGAAAATCGAGGAGAATCGCTTTCCATTTAATCGGAGTTTTGTCTGCATAGAACTAGCTTCGTCGAGACGTGACGTCATATTTAAGCGTGAATCAATATTATTTACCGCCATTATTTCCGAAATGAACCGATTATTCTTTATCACCACAGAAATCTTGGGTAATAAGATTATTTAAGAATTCATGGTTACAGCAAAAAGCCGCGACTAATAACATTTTCCCGACAATAATCATTATCATTGCTCGTCGTGTCTCTCGTCAGCTGAGCGACTTTGTCGATTTTAATACAAGTGAAATTAAAATTAGGCCTCAATTTCCATTCGGTAATGGGAAAAAGAACGACGAGGGTGAGAGTTTTCGTGGTTAAAGTGAAAAGGCGAAGGAGAAGAAAAAGCGTACGTATAGTTCACTAGATAGGGATTTTTAAGTGTAGTGGAGAAAACTCACAGAACCATTTTCCTGAGCTTCAAATCGTTATAACTTCTAAACTATGCGAGCTAGAGAGTCTATTCTACCGAGAAAATGTAGGTATTCGTAATACAAACCGAATCAGCGCAAGACGTGAAAAATCGGACGTAGAGTTCACGAGATATGCAACTTTAAGTGTGAAGTTGAAATCTCACTAAACCATGTTTCCTGAGCTTCAAATCGTTATAACTTCCAAACTAT
>JABFQM010000943.1:0-26391 GCA_022816865.1 Zelostemma sp. ZL-2020
GCTCAAAGACTCGCGGATCTTTAGTACTCTGGACTTGAAAAATGCCTTTTTTCATTTGGGTGTTGAGAAGTCAAGTCAGAAGTACACCGCTTTTGTAATTGCCAGCGGGCAATACAAGTTTCTGAAAGCGCCATTTGGGTTATGTAATTCCCCGCCAACTTTCCAGCGATTTGTCAATTGTATTTTTAGGTCTTCAGTCAACGATGGAATTGTACTTGTATATTTTGACGACATTATAGTACTGGCCAATGATCTGAAAGAAGCAATCGAAAGATTGAAGGTCGTTTTGAGTTTATGCAGTAGCTACGGGTTAGAGATAAATTTCAAAAAATGCCGATTCATGATGGAACGGGTTGAGTTTCTGGGGCAAGTCATTGAGGGGGGTAAAGTCTATCCTTCTCCGGACGAAGCACGTGCTGTAATCAACTATCCAGAGCCGAAGTCATTGAAGGAGATCCAGAGTTTCCTAGGCCTGACGGGATACTTCAGGAAGTTCATCAGATCTTATGCAGTATTGGCTAAGCCGTTAAGCGATTCGTTGAAGAAGGACAAGTCATTTGTTTTTGGGGCAGAGCAAGGCCGAGCATTCAACGATTTAAAGTCTGCACTTGCAAGTGAGCCTGTTCTGAGGATTTTTGATCACAAGTGCGAGACGGAGCTTCACACGGATGCTAGCCAGGAAGGATTCGGTGCGATTCTACTCCAGCGTTCGCCGGACGATGAGGCTTTTCATCCTACACATTTCATGAGTCGCAAGACAAACCCTGCGCAGCAGAACTATCATAGTTACGAGTTAGAAGTGCTGGCGGTGATTGAAGCTTTGTCAAAGTTCAGGGTTTATCTGCTGGGCGTCAAGTTCAAGATCATAACAGACTGTTCAGCATTTAATCAGACTATGAAGAAGAAGGACGTTACGCCGAAGATTTGGAGATGGGCTGAGATGTTAGAAGGTTTTGATTACGAGATTGAACACAGGCCCGGAACGAGAATGCAACATGTTGATGCGTTAAGCAGATACGCAGTGATGACGACTGAGGACGACGAAATTACGGCTAGAATAGTCAAAGCTCAGGAGGAAGACGACGAACTCAAAAAGTTGAAGCAGAATGTACGTAAACGGAAGAACAACAACTACAACATTCGAGGCGGAATTCTATACAAATTCGTGGATGGGATCGATTTGCTGATGGTTCCGACATCGATGGAGACTTCTGTAATCAAAAGCGTGCACGAGAAGGGACATTTCTCAAGTAAAAAGACGCAGGATATCATAAAACGGGAGTATTTCATGCCGCACCTAAATGAGAAAGTCGACGAAAATATTTCCAATTGTATACCTTGTATCATTGCAAACAGAAAAGAAGGAAAGCAGGAAGGTTTTCTTCACCCCATTCCAAAGCCGGATATTCCGCTGCATACGTTCCACGTTGATCATCTTGGTCCTTTGGAATCAACAAGCAAAAGATACAATCACGTTTTGGTCGTGATTGACAGCTTTACCAAGTTCACGTGGATTTATCCTACCAAGTCTACCACAACTGCGGAGGTAGTAGAGAAGCTGGAGAAGCAAAAGAGCGTGTTTGGTAGTCCTCGCTACATCATATCCGATAAAGGCACTGCGTTCAGATCGGAGGAATTTGCAGCATATTGTAAAGAAGAAAAGATTGGGCATTCCATGATAACGACGGGATTACCTAGAGCGAACGGTCAAGTTGAGCGAATAAATCGCACCATCATTCCCATACTAACCAAGTTGTCCATTGAAGATCCAACTAAATGGTTTAAACATGTGGAAAAACTACAGTACACGCTGAATTCAGCGTATCAACGCAGCATCAAGATGACGCCGTTCAAGTTACTGTTCGGAGTCGAGATGAATTGTAAGGAGGACTTGCGTTTGAAGGAATTGCTGGATGGAGAGCTCAGGGAGCAGTTTGAAGAGGATCGTAATTCGTTGCGAGTTGGAGCAAAGGAACAAATTCTTAAGACGCAGCAAGAGAACCAGAAGACATATAATTTGCGACGACGCGCCCCACAGAAATATAAGACAGGCGACCTAGTGGCTATAAAGAGAACACAGATGATACCAGGACGGAAACTCCGAGCAAAGTATTTAGGGCCGTACAAAATCCTGAAGGTAAAACCGAACGATACCTACGATGTCGAGCGTGCTGTACCAGGAGAGGGTCCGAAGCTTACGAGTTCTTGCGCTGAATTTATTAAACCCTGGGTTCAAAATAATTGAGTTTCATTCGAGGCGAATGCTCCTTTCAGAATGGCCGAGTTGTAGGAATTTTTAGGATTAGTTTTGAGTTGTGCCACCATTTTGGTGAGGGCGCGACGTGCGCGTAGGATTAAGAAAGGAGAACGCCTGAAGAGGCAGTCTGTCGACGGATATCGAAGCGAACTTGTCCATATATCTTTTCAATAAACGTTTTTTACCTAAAGTTGACGCTTGGGCTATAATTATTTCCCACAAGTATATGCTCCCCGTTAGATTATATTTACAATTGGAAAGAAAAGTTCCTTTTTATTCAAAGCTTTTCCTCGTCGAACGCATTTTACACGCTATCAGCTAAACATAAAATCACATATATTACCAACACTGTATTGCTTCTAATTCGTAACAGAATACATCGCAACGACTCGTTTTTTGTTACTTTCAATCATTACCTCGCGCTCTAATTACAAAGCCCGACGTTTACAGAAAAGAAGAGAGAAGTAATTTTTATCGTCGTACAAAGTCTTGGGTTGCTTATGCCATGGACGTGGAGTACGTAAAAAAAGGAGACCAAAAAGCCCGATATAAACGTGAGTACCCTACGGGAAGAATGACCGGGCGAGCCTGAAATATGTATGGGGCCCGATCGGGCATACCCTAATGAGGGGTGCCCGAAGAGGACCCTATAAGGCCCCAAGTTGTTTTCTGCAGAGAATTATTCTTTGAAAAAACTATGTTTCTCTCACGGCAATTCATTTTGGTATGAAATTGAACAATTCTTGCTTGCAAATCTCCTCCATAGAAACATATAAACTATGCGCGATCCATCATCCGGCACTTGTAAGACGATATCCGGGCAAACCATAAAGAATTTACGCTAGGCTGCCCAACCGGGGCCCGATACGGTCCCTTAAGGGTACATCCGGATGAAATAAGGCCGGGCTTGTTCCTCGGGGCCCATTCGGGACCCGATGGTGCCCTTTTAGGGCATGGGTTTCGAAGTTGGTTTCCTCCGAAATTTCGGAATGATTTCCGAAATATCGTTTCTCTCTTAATCTGAATAAGTGGAAATGTCACTAATTCATTTAGTGAAAAAAACTCCACCTATCCATTGGTGGGGCTTTTCTGATAACACTAAGAATAAGTGCAAAAAATTCCACTCATCAATTAGTGGGCCTTCTGTGATTTCAATAAGAATAAGTGAAATTTTCACTAATTAAATAAGTGAAAAAAGAGCATTCTCCAATCACTAGCACGTTTGCAATTTTACTAAGATTAGAAATTGAATTACGGAATAAAAAGGATTATTCTGTTATTTGAAGAATATTTTTATCAAAAAAGTAAAGCGTTGCGAGGCGAAATATTCACGGGGTATTCATGCTCAGCACATGTTAGATCAGATGATTGATCTCCAGCAGCGAGTCTAGTGGAGTAATGGCGTGCGTTCCTAGCTAGTAAGCGGAGGGTCCCGGGTTCAAATACCGTAGGTGCGGAATTTTACTTCGATAAAAAATGTATAAAGCTTGTTACAATAAGTGAGGTAAATATGGTTACTTCACTAAGTTCGACCGCTTTGATGTTGGTCTTATCAACATAAAAACGGTCCAAAATGTTCAACTGATATTCCGGAAAACATTCCGGAGTTTCGGAAAAAACCAACTTCGAATCGCTCCAAAACGCCCTGAAATGTCGGAGCGTTTCGGTATAGAAATGGAGAGATAAACGCATATGCATTTATTGATATAAAACGATTCTAGTTAATGGTACGATATGAATGTAATGCAACATCTAATCATTTTTATTAATCGGTATACATTATCAATAATTTTTGAAAAAGTTGATCGCTTAAACAATTGAAAATTATGGACACTAAAATTTCAAAATCGTTGCATATCGCAGAAGTAATGATTATTTTCGAACGATGAAATTGTTTTAACGATAAGTTTGTTTAAACAAATTGGAAAATTTGGAAACTGAAAAAAAGCAATTCTCAAGACATTTTTATTGATCGGAAAGCATAAATAATAATTTGTAAATGAGTTAATTGTTTGTTAATCTATCATGATTTGTTTATTACAATCTCCATTAAAGAAACCAAAGATCGGGGATTTAATTGGCAGTAATGCGGGCTCTGACCGGGCCCATTGATGGGTGCCCTTAAGGCTTCCATTCATGGGCCCGGTCAGAATACCCATTACATTCCATGCAACCGCCCGTCGGGCGTGCCATTCCGGGGCCTCTTTGGTATCCGGGCATGCCTTATCGGGGCCTAGCCAAGACCCGATTTCAAATTCCCGTAGGGTATTTATTTACGCTTTTTGATTCTAAACAAGTATAAGATTTTGGAATGATTAAAAAAATATAAACGAAACGGGGACGTGAGCATTCTTTCAACTTTGCGTCTTTCCTTTGATAAGTTGGCATTTCTACGTTATCAATCAGTCTTAAGATCAAATTAAATGCAAAGTTTCAGAGTTGTCCCGTCCGTGGCAAAAGCCGGCTAGAAAAGCGAAATGACGAAACACTTTACGCAACGTACGATTATTCCACGACCGAGTAATAATTACCCAGGCTTTTGTTCATCGTTTTCAATTGTCATGACTCCAACAAAATTATCAGCGACCAAACTTTCGCGATTTCCTCGTTTTCCTTTGCTTTCATAATAATCCGAGCTTTGTTTAACAATGGAAAACGAGAAAAGCGCGATGATTAATAATTAGTATATACAGAAGTCTTGCTTCATATTCAACAGAAGCGATTTCAAAATGAAATCACAACCTAAATACGCGTCGTTTGATGAACATCGATCGATCGTCCAAGATTACAAGAGCTTCAGCGTGGAATGTACAAAATGAGAAAAAGATTCTTTAAAAAAGCCGAGTACATAAATTAAAAAGAAGTATGTACAATAACTCTGCGAATTGGCACTAGCTGACCAATAACCCTTTTTTTGGAAAATTTTAGAAATGGCAGCTGCCGTATTCAAGAGGCGGCCGAAATACCGCGGCGGACAATCGAGAAAACGGCGGAATACGTCGTCGACTGGGGGAGGCTCCGGAACGTCGACTGGGGGAGGCTCCAGACCGTCGACTGGGGGAGGCTCCGGACCGTCGACTGGGGGAGGCTCCGGACCGTCGACTGGGGGAGACAACGGACCGTCGACAACGCGAGACAAGGGACCGTCGACTTGGAGAGGAAGGCAATCATCGACTAGGGGAGGCAGATTGCCCCAAATAATCACTGTTGTTCAAAACTCAACAAATCAATGCATAAAGAATATTTTTTATAAAAATCGAATCTAAGAGTATAAAATAAATAAAAAATATGCTTTTTTATATAATTGTCGTTATTTACCCTGGTGGCGGATTCAAGAGGCGGACCAAATCCCGTGGCGGAGAGTCGAGAAAACGGCGGAATACGTCGTCGACTGGGGGAGGCAACGGACCGTCGACTACGCGAGGCAAGGGACCGTCGACTTGGAGAGGAAGGCGATCATCGACTAGGGGAGGCAGATTGCCCCAAACAATCACTGTTGTTGAAAATCCAACGAATCGATGCATAAAGAATATTTTTTATAAAAAATGAATCTAACAGTATAAAATAAATAAAAAATATGCTTTTCTATATAATTGTCGTTATTTACCCTGGTGGCGGATGCTTTAACGCCGTACATGTTTGGATAACTCGTTAATTGTACTCGTCTGGAACAGGAATGTAAGATATAGAAACGCAACTTCGACAATGTTTTAATAAAATTATGTTCATTATGAAACTATTGTACAACTATAATCTGTTTTAATAAAATTATGTTTATTTTTAAACTCTTGTACAACTGTAATCTTTTTTTATCCGTCTTACTTTAAAATTCAACTCGCGTCTAAATATCAAAATCAGCAAGGGAAAATCGATCGGATGTAGTTGGCGTTCACCAACGGTAGCTGGTTTTGCTATACCTGCAAAGTAATCGAGCGCAATCGGAAAACGTCCTTGGATTTCCAGGGACGATTTTTGATGGAAATCGCAGAGTTTAGTGATGCGCTCTCACTCTGTACCCAGCTCGACTCCTTCAGCTACCACGATGAGTTATTTTTCCATGTCCTCTTTCTGTTTGGGTTCCTGGGGGTAGACATCCGGTGTGCCCAATCGGGGCCTCTTCAGGGGCCTCTTCTCGTAAAGTATTCCCATCATTCTCGATTTATTCCTAAAATCATTTTCCATTTTTTAGACTTTTTTATCACGTTTCTGGGTTTATTAACTCGAAAATCCTGAAAATTCATCATTTGAGATATTTGTATAATGTTCATTCGTGAGAGAGATCGATTTTCAAGAATACCTGCGATTGGTTAACAGCGAAATCGTCAAATTGTCGACATAACCTCACTCGGGACGAGGTTTTTGCGTTTTCGGGTTTTAGTAACTCGAAAATCTGAGAATTTAATATTTAGGATATTGTTTATAATATTTTATTGTAAAAGAGATTATTTTTGGAGTGTACCTGTAGTTGGTTTACGGAAAAATTGTCAAATTGTTGACATAACCTCACTCGATGTTTCTTCGGAAGAAAAACTTTATCGCGTGTATGAATTTGTGGACTGAGGTTCGATCTATTACATCGCGATTCTTTTTTGTAGAATTTTATAGGGAGAATGCGTGGGAATCGAGTGTAAATGTCACTTTGGTTGCTTTGACAGCTCGACGCAGCGCCAAGAAATGCATCGTTGTCACTTTTGACAGCAGTGATGTTTCACTCACGCCTACAGCTGCCGTCTCTCTTCCTCTCATATAGTTCGGTTCAAATGGCGCTGGTGTGCTCGCTGTGCACGTACTTTTTCCGTATAATTAAACGAGTACAAGGAGAGTTTAGTCCCTCATGAAAAAATTAACATAGATGCATATTTATGTGTAGTATGCTTTTCAGGAAAATTGCACGGGAAAAAAGCTCCGGATCACGTCGAAAATAATTGTCGAAGTGCCGCGCAATGCTTCGCGGTGTATCTATATAATACATCGATGCCCATTTTTCGTCTCGTTGAACGAGTAGAAAGCGAGTTTAGTCACTTATAAAAAAATTAAGATAGATGCATGTTTATGTGTAGTATGCTTTTCAGAAGAGTTGCATGAGAAAAAAGCTCCGGGTCGTATCGAAAACAATTGACGAAGTGGCGCGCAATGCTGCGGTATATCTATATTTACGTGTCATGGCGACCGCGCTCGAGCGATGTTTCCGCTATGCCCTCTTTTCGCCTCGTTGACCTAGTAGAAGGAGAGTTTAGTCAATCATGAAAAATTAGAGACAAATAGCTTATCGTATGACAATTCTGTCGACATGTCATTTCACGATTAAAAAGCTCCGGACCACAGTTAAAATAATTCGCGAAAAGTGTCCGAGTGGCACTCGCGATGTGTTCATGTTTGCAATTTATTTTTTAATCAACCGACCACTATTTACAATGCAAAAGTGTGGCAACATATTAGTACATGCATCGCAAACTATCTGAAATTTTATTTCGGCATGTACTGCTAATTACAGTAAGTAATTCGGATTTAATTACATTATTGTAAATAGTTCCGATCCCAGCCACCAGACGGCAGGTCCAAACTTATGCCGCATTCCTAACATTCTTTCTCCAACGTTGGAAACTTCAGTTACATAGGTAAGCGCGCAGATTTAGTTCCCGAAAAGTTCTGTAGAGGCGCTAAAACCGATGTTGTGACGTTATCTGGTTAGGTAGTAAACAACAACAAACAATTTTCCTCCAAAAAATGCTTTGACGTTAACACACTGTACCACTGTACGTACATATTAGTGGTCTTACTCATCAATACGCATCAATGTCATGTTCAACGATGAAGGATTAAAATGTTCCGTTCGAAAATATATGCATTGAATCTTTCTTATCTTTTTGCAGCTAATTTCTAGCCTAACCCGAACGCGAAGTTTCGCGATGTATCGAATGAAAACATCGAATAAACTCAATAAATATATCGAGTAAAGGAATCAGTTTACTTTCCGAAACTACACAACATTACGCCGATTCTAAAAGTGTAAAAAAACGAAAGTGGCAACATCAATGAAAAGTTTTTCGAATCCCTATCGAGACTTTGACGTTCGGCAAGCACTGCATGGATCGAGTGACAATTGACCCGATAACACATAACCGCAGATTACCTTAAATATCATTTCTTGTGAATAGTCGATCATTTCAAGCTAAAGCTCTAACGCTAATTACCAGAGAAACAAAGCTCCCAAAATGTAAGAAAAATTTCGATTGCGAAATGCTAATCGATGTATTATGCAACGTTTTGCGTTGACTTTTCCGAGAGCGTGGTGTTCATATGTCAACAAAGACGGTAGAAAAGCCAAAGAATTCGTGAACAAAACTCGTCGAATCATGTCTTAAACCCCGACATGATGATTCGGTTACGGGGTCGAGCGGTTTTGACGATTTGTCTGACCTTGATCTTAACCTTGCTAGTAATGTACCACTTTCTTGGCAACGAGATCGACGACAAGGTCGATAAAGCAAACTTTCGCTCCAAGGACAATGATTACGCCGGAGAATTGACCGGTCGACCTTGGAAGAAGCCGAAGAAGCAGAAGCAGGATTTCCAGTACGATGCGAGCTTCCATGTGGAACCCAGACGGAAAATTGCCCTTCAGAATACCGGGGACGACGTTCCTTTGTTCAAGGGCCAGCGTATCGTGCACTTGGATCTCAAAGGAGCGCCTCTGAAAGTCTCTTATTACTCGTACCTGTTCCCACTGCTGAAGACTCTAGGAGCGAATGGAATCCTCCTGGAGTACGAGGATATGTTTCCGTACAGGGGGGCAATCCGCAACATCAGCGCCGGCAACTGCTACTCGAAAAATGACATTTTTCAGATTCAAAAGCTTGCCAGGGAGAACGAGCTCACGGTGATCCCGCTGATCCAAACCTTCGGCCACCTCGAGTTCGTCCTGAAGCTCGAGCAGTTCCGGGATTTAAGGGAGGTTTTCGCTTATCCCCAGGTTCTGTGTCCCTCGAACGAGCGCTCGCTGAGAGTCATCTTCGACATAATTGACCAGGTCGTTTCAGCCCACGAGGGTGCCTTGGAGTACCTGCACATCGGCGCCGATGAAGTCTACAACATCGGGGAATGCTCGAGATGCGTCGACGTTCTCATGAGAAAAAAGTGGAACAAGAAGCAACTGTTCCTGGATCACATTCTGAGGGTCACGAACTACATTAAACAAAAGTACCCGAGCGTCAAGATTCTCATGTGGGACGACGAGTTCCGAGACATCGAGCCGCAGGAAATCATCGACAGGTACTTTTCGTTGCTTTTTCAGAATTCTTTTCTGACCTTTCGTCTTTTTTCAGGGGACTAAACACTCGAGTGGAACCCGTGATCTGGAAATACACGACGGATCCGGGTTTGGCGCTCACTGAACAAGTCTGGAAAAATTACGCCCTTGTTTGGCCTGCCGTCTGGATCGCCACGGCTTTCAAAGGCGCGACTGCCCCTGACAGTTATTGGACCGACATAAGCGAAAGAATGTCGAACCACCAGCGCTGGCTCGAAATCATTGCCACGTACTCGGAGTGGATAAAATTCAAAGGCGCGATTTTGACCGGTTGGCAGCGGTACGATCACTTCAGCGTCCTCTGCGAGCTTCTGCCCTCTTCCTTGCCCTCCCTAGCATTAAATTTGGCGGTTCTACGTTCCAACGACCTCAGCGAATTTCCCGCCGAGGTGCCCTCGGACGTTCTGAAGAAACTGCAATGCGACAATAGCATTTCCTTGAGCATTTCGGAACCTCAATACGCGTGGACTAAATGCGAATTTGTGGGCTCCCTTGTTTACGCCGCGACGCTGAGGCTTTTTAATTTGGAGCAGGAAATTGCGAAAAAAGAACAGGAATTTACTTATAGAGGATGGATGAAGCCGTACAATGTGAAGCACGCTTTTTCTAGCCCCAGTCACGTAGAGCACGCGATGGTCGACCTGGACCGATGCAAAATGGAAGTTATGTACATCGAAAAAGAAATGAGGGAGGCAATGAACGATACTTACGATAAGTATACTATCGACGAGTGGATCGAGACTTTTCTCTCGCCGATTAATGATAAAATCAATGCTATGTGGGAGGCGAAGGAGAAACTGCTTAAGAAAACTTATTGGCCAAGGAGGCCGCTCATCAAGTCCGATTTGTAACTCCGAGTCGATAAAAATGGCCAAGCCGACATTTTTCCAGGAACGAGGAAATGTATCCGTACTTGAAAAATATCGGCTCGAAATTTTTTGTTTGTTTTTTTGTACCGGTTTCAGGAAGTCGAGTGAAATTGGGACTTTTCGTAAAAAACTTGCGCGACGGAAGTGACGGAAAGTTGTAACAATTATTAGTATCTTTAAATTCAATGCCAAAGTCTTTTTTAAACATTATTTTGTAATATTTTTATTTCTTCTCGTCTTTATGTTTGTACAAAACTTTTTTTGTGTACAAATTTTACATCAAATGTGAGATTATAAAATTTATTGATAAATGTGGTTCAAAGGCTACCGACAAATTACCTAGCGTTGTAAGATAATCTTTGTCAAATCAGCAAGATCATATCAAAGCGTACGTGACGATGGGTAAAACATGATTTACAATATTTTTTCTCGGTCTTCCCTTGTTTGTAGAGTTCGATGCGATTACCAAAATATTTGCAATGCTGTATTCATTTCCTTGTATGTGATTTCGGTAATAAATTATGTTGACTGGTACGCGCTCGACAATGTTTATCGTCCAAATTAAATGTAAAATTGAGGCAGATGGAATGTCTTGCGTGTCATAAAACACGAAATATATTTTCCTGGTTCCCCTGAGGTTTTAAGGCACATTGGGATACTGAAGAAATTGCATATTTCTTGTGAAAAATGCTTCATTGCAACGAGCAGACCGCGGTTTTCGACTGCAGGGCATCGGGGCTTGAAAGCGACGCCTGTCTCTTGTTCGGCAATCTTTTCACGACTTTTTTTACCGTCGACATGTCCACCGTTTCCCCGATCTCTGCTGTGACGATCGGTTTGTGATAATCCTGATCTGTCTTGGTTAATCTCACTCCTAGAACTTGAGCGGCTAAGCTCGCTATGCAGAGTGATACCTGAAAAATATTCCGTTCCATGTCCATTTTAGTCCAGTTTATAGAGTTTAACAAGGGCTTTTTTTACCTTGCACAAAGAATAGTATTTTAGGTTTTTCTCGTTTATTGAAGAGTTAAAAATAACCCTAATAAAAATCTCAAGTTTTCGACCTCAAACAGATGTCGCAAAAAGGTTTTTCCAAAATATCACAGTTCCGGTGACCCCTACGATCGAAAAAGTCATCATCAATATTTTGGAGGAGGTGATCCTCCACAACTTTTGTTTGAGCATTTTTTCAATAGGATGCATAAGTTTTTAGATACAACGGTGTAAAATACATGAAAAATTGAAAAACAAATTTTTGTTTTGTTTGTCCGAAAATGGAAAAAGAAAAATTATTTTTCTTTTCATTTCCTTCCAACTCATGCCGTTATATCTAGAAACATATAGATCCTATGAAAAAAAGTTGTAGATACACATAGCACGAAAACCTTATTCGAACGTATTTTTGTCACGTCACGCCGCTGTATCTCGAAACCTGTGAACCCCATGCAAAAATATTTCCTTCAAAACTTGTAGAAAATCATTCTCTCTACAATATTTATGATACTCGATTTGACCGTAAAGGTCACCGGAACTGAGATATTACGCAAAGACCTCTTTTCGACGTCATCTGGACGAAATGGCAGCGCGAGGTCGAAAACTCAGAGTCACCAAAACCCTATAATAATATGGACTATTCCATTTCCATTAAAAATCTTCAAAAAGCTTACAGATTCGCCGGTTCTCGCGGACATGTCGAAATAAGACAGCCCATTTTCCGCCGCGAAACGATGCGAACGATCTCGCTTGACGCTCCTCTGGTGCTCCATGTCGCACTTGTTTCCGATCAGCGCGATCAACGGATTTTCCTGGTTGTTCACCGAGAGACTTTTAATACTGGAAATCCATTCGTGCAGCGAATTAAAACTGGAATTGCTCGTCACGTCATAGACCAATAGAATAATCTAGGAGAGAAGAAGAAGAAGAATCATCTGAATGCTCTTTGTTTGAAAGAACGAAAGTGACAATACGTTTGCTCCGAAAATATAGGTTTCCAACAAGTTCCCGCGGAGCGCGTGTCCGCTGACGTCCCAGAGATGGAGGTTGACGTTCTTGTAGGAACCAAGGCTGAGGTTTTTGAGGAAAAAGTCGATCCCCCCTGTTGGCGCGTACTGTCTCGAAAATTCTTCGTAGCAGAATTTCACGACGACGCTGGTCTGAAAGAACGTTTCCATGAATTACTTTCTGCTTCGGAATGTCAAAATGTCACTCACTTTGCCGACTTCGGTGTCGCCGACTAGGACGATTTTAAGCCGCTTCTCGGCCTGCGATTCTTCGGCATCGGACATAGGAGAAAAGAAGGAAAATGGACGACTAAACGATGAAAATGATAAATTGTACGGCACAAAAGAGTTCGATAGCAACCGTATTGCGAAGCATGAATAAATTAAAAGGCAATCGATACCACGCGACCCTCCATCGCCGTGTCAATTCTGGCTCTGAGCATGTCGGAGTGGCCGGTGTATGTGCCTAATGTTATTCATGCTTCGCACGCTTGCGCTGTTCGCAGAGATGCTCTTGTTTTAAACCCGTTTGAAACGATCAAGTATCAGTTTATCATTTAAAATAAATATTTCCGGGTGCGTTTTAATTTCTTAATTTTTACAGTGGATTTGTAACCGAATAATTTATCTTAAATCCTATTATTTACAGCGTATTTCTCGAGAAATTTGTCCCTAACTTGGAATACGCACGTTGAGAGAAGCGCCTGAAAATATCGAAGGATTTTTTTGGCCATTGGGGCAATGTTTCGAAAAGACTTGGCAAACTTTGCGAATTCCAAAATACTTTCGAGCGCTGGCGCAACGCGATATTCAATTGAAGACTAAATCCTTGTAGTTCTGGAGCATGTAATAATTCGTCACTCTGCAACAGGTCGTCGTGCGCACAACGGTCAGTCTGTCGGCACGCTCAAAGTTGGCTTTCACGATCTCGTAATACCTCCCGTCGCTAAAACCAGACAAACTAACGTTGCGTTATCAACAACTCCCTGATATTATTAATCTCGGAGTACACTCGAGAGACATTGTACCTGAGAACCAGGCATCTCAGCTTGACGCACTTGACTCTCAAAATGTCAATGGCCTTTTGACTCTTGTCGGAAAAGCGCAGGTTCCCCGGGTCCCACCGCAGCTCAAGTCGCTCCAAATTCGGGCAGTTATTCGCTATTCCGTCCATCAGTTGATCGACGTGAATGTTTATTCCGAGTCTCTCCTGCGTCCCCATCACGAGTATTCTGAAATTCGAACGTTCTCTTTTTTTTAATCGGAATTACGGTAATTTTTTGGCTATTGGTAAAATCTGGGTAAAATGTCGAAAAAATACCCAAATTATGGTAAAAATGGGGTACCTTTGTGAATTTTTCGTACCGTCTTCATGCCGAAATAATGCCAATTTCATACTGGAATAATACTGATTTTGTACCAAAATAATACCCAATTTTAATATTACGGTATTTTTTCGGTATCTACTGTAAAAGCGCCCAAAAATTACCGGCATTTTACATCTTTTATACAGTTGTCTGTTACACGGACTGTCTAAAAGGCAGTTTATTTCGAGCTTATTTCGTCTTTTAGATGGTTTAAATAACGATTTTTCTTGTTAATGCGTGGGCTCAAAGATCAGAAGGCTTCGTTTCAAAAGGGCGGGAAATTTCGGCCAGGTTGCCAATCGTGTAACCTTTAATTTTCCGCCAATTTTGAACGGAAGCGTCTAGAAGTTGCTACTGCGATCCCTCTTTTAAATCCCTCTTTCAGGACCGTCTAAAAGTCGAAATGAAAATGTACCGCCTTTTAAACAGTTTGTGCTTACGTGAAATAAACGACTGAAAGACGTTCTATAGGAAATCTTTGGACTGCCCTAAATTCAGAGAGAAGATGCAAAAAATGCAAAAATACAGAAAAACAAAGAAAGATGCAAACATTACCGACAACTACAAAATTTAAAAAAAAAGGAAACATAAAAATACCTCTCACGCAAAACGACGCAATACCAATTTTTCCGTATTTTACTTTGCAAACAGTGAAATTTTCAAAATGCGAATAAAAGCGTAAAAAATCCGAAAAAATACGAATGAATACAGAAAAATAAAGAAAAAACATGGATAATGACAATAATACGAGTTTTTCTATAGTTTTCTTTGATCTTTTGTGTTTTCTGCCATGTTATATCAACTCGTCTTCTTCGCATTTCGAAATGTTTGCCAGGGTGCAGCTGAATTCTTACTTGGCGTTTGTCAAGATAGGAAGAACGCTTTGCCAAAGCTGGTCCGTGATATGCGGCATTCCAGACAAGGCCAGGCCCCAAAGTTGATGGCCGTGCCTAGATAAAAACTTGTGCAAGGCGTCGTCGCTCAAGTTGTCCGAGCTATCGAGGTCCAAAGCTATGAGATTTCGGGGATTGCCAACCTCCATCCAGGCCTTCAGGACGCTGTCATTCAGGCCGTTCAGTTGCCCAGCGCTCAAAAAGCGCAACCCAGGAATCCTGGTCAGCATATCGATTAGGCACTCCGTGGACAAATCCGTAGCGGTCACATCCAGCTCTTGGACGCTCGACTTTTCCCACTCGACTTGCATCACGTGCTCGCTTTGCAAATCTGCAAATTCATCATGGATCCGATTTTTGGTATTTACAAACCCGCGTTTCCAAGGGAAACGAGCAATTATTCAACGTACTCGTTCCCTGCATGAGCAAACATCTGAGCCTCCTGCTCCTCTGGAAGAGCGTCTTCATGGTAGTCCCGGTGACCTTGGAACAGAAATTCACGGCCAGACATTCGAGCTGGATGCAGTTCGAGGAAAACGCGTCGATGTGCGAGTCGTCGACGAAGTTGATCCCGTACAGATTAATCACCCGTAGATTCGGGGTCGCCGATTTCAGCTTGTGCACGTTGATGACCTCGTATATTTCTTCTTCTTCTTCTTCCACTTTTTCGTACGTCCCTGCAACGAAAAATGCAGAAATGTCCCGCCCTTTCTTGGCCGCTCTTTCGTTCAATGCAAACCTATTAAATGCAAAATTTCCAATCCGTTGATGAAATTGTAGATTTTTCGCATGAAACCCTCCATGAATATGACCTCGGATAGGCAAACGCACATGTACTTTAGTTTCGTGGGAAAAGCCTGCATCTCGGAGAAATCGTGCAACTGCATGGCGGTGGAAAAATCGAGGAGCATGTGGGTCAAGCTGGGGCATTTGTTGGCCAGCTCGTGGAGGACGGTGTGGGTGATGAGCTCAATCGGGAGCTCTATGTACCTCAAGGAAGCGGCGAAACGAACGCTGCAAAAAAGACGATATTTATAGATTTCTTTTCGAATGCATCGGACGCATCGAACCTTATTAATTGAAGGAGACTGTCGAGGGATCCAACGTGCAATCCGCTAATTTCTGGCCGTAGCGAAACGTGGGTCCAGAGGCGAGTGTCGTAGGCGATCTGCCGCCACCTTTTGCAAACTCGGGCCATTTTACAGATTTCGCGGTGAGACAAGTAGCTGAAAGCTTGAAGGAGCACCTTGTCGGGAAGCTTTTCTATCGTCTGTTGAACGTATAATGGACATTTTCACGTGAAAAACGGAAAAGAATCGAATCTTATACGAAATATGATGCGTCTCGATTTATGAAACGTTTTGCACTTTTTGAGTATTTTATTTACTTATAAACACGAATTAGCGATATTTCCTGTGTGTACAATTCCTCAAAGCTTTGTATTGCTATTGCACAATTGTTATCGTTCAAAGACAGGTTATTATCGTTCGTAACGATACTCCAGGAAATTCCAGTTCATCGTTATTTTACAACAATTTTTTAACGGCGCATGTTTACAAATAAATTGTTAGCATATTCTACCAAGGTTCCTCCTTTTTTTTGTCAAACTATCGTCACACATCGCACTTGTTGAGTGAATAAACAAAACTAAAATGTATTCAATCTGAAATACTTTCTAGCTCATTTATACGTAAAATTAGCGAGTTTTAGTACCGCCAGTTTCGAGTCGTCGCGATCACATGAAATTCTTCACGTTTCATCCATTTTCATTTGACAAATCTCAACAAAGCAGCAAGATTCGAACGGTCCCGTTCTGTACCAGTTCGTAAGCGTCCAAAGCCAAGATAACAGCATCTAGCGGAAACTCGAAAACTCGAAGATTCAATAGTCATCTCCAGCAAGGGAGACTTACGGTGCTCGCGAATCGACTCTTGACGACGCCGCCTTCGTCGACGTACATCTGAGACGTCTCGACCGCGATCTGACCCCAAACATCCAGACCCTCCATCTCGACTGTCTTTTCCTTGATAAGCGAGAAGAGCTACAAGACACTGATTAGAATCGAGGCCCCGAAAGAATGCGTCTCGAGCTTTTTTTCCCTTTCTCTTCTTTTTTTTTCGAAGGGCACTGTCACATCAAGATGCGATTTTCCAAGCGAACTCGTGAGACTTTAATCGCGCACGCGCATGCGCAGATCTAAATTTACCCACGAAACTCCTGCTTGAGACTTTATTTAAAACTCTATATAAATTCTAATATTCGAACGTTGACTGCGGCGAGGAAAGGGCGGAACTACAAAAGTCGGGGGTGATTCTTTCTAATGGGATTTCATTAATTAGATCAAAGCCGCGGGCTTGGAAAAAGACGGGATTCGTCTCTGTACGTTATCGACGGGGTTTTATTTTAAAAAACGTCCAGACATAATAATCTTTACTGATTATAAAATATGAACGTAAACATCAACCTCCAATAGCGCAAACACCCCATAGAATAAAGTGATATTGGTGGTCTACTAATAAATATTATTTATATTTTCCTATAAACATTCAATTATCAGGACTGGTACTGTAAGACGATTTCCCGCACATAAGCTTTCACGATGCAGTATTTCTCTTAAACTTTGCATTTTTTAATTTCCAAAACTTTTTAAAATTGTTGTTTTTGTTTCATATCAAAAATGAATGGAAGCTTTTGAACCAATTAATCTCTACAATATATTTGATCAACTTTTCATTAGCTAATGTTTTTTACTGCGTTATTTTCAATATTAATAACGCATGTATAGTTTAACTTCGATAGGGCGATGTGAAACACTTTTTTCCGTAACATATTTAGTCAAAATATTACCAAAACTTACCCTAAAATTACAGATTCAAGCTGCTTTAATATGGATGATTTGGGAACTTTTGAAAGTTTTGGGAACTTTTGAAAACGGAACTAAATATTACCAAGTATTTATTATCGATGAATCAGAAGAATTCATCATTTAACACTCGGTTTTTTTAAATGCTCTTACGTTTATGAACATCACTTCGAAATGTGGTCTCGGAAATAATGTTAACGTAAGAGTGAATATTAGAAACTTATAAGTTTGTGAAAAGAACTTGAAAGAGTAATGCTGATAATTAAAATAATCGAAAAAATCTTGACGAATTAAGAAGTGATAATTTAATTGCAATTGAATGATAATTAGCTGCACTCTCAATAATTGCTAATCATTTGAGAAATATATGCTTAATTTATTCTCGAAGCATTGAGGAAATCGAAAATGCATTAAAGAAATCATATTTTAAATACTTTGGGATCGCTTCATGAGAACTTAGTTGGGATTTAAAAAAGGTAAAGAATCCTGATCCGTGGAAGATCAACTTTTCCTTATCTACTGCTCCAGCGATGTAATTCACACTCAGTAACAATTTTACAACAACAAATTAAGTTTTTATTAAAAGTCTGATTATTTTAAAAAATTTTCCAGTTAAAGCAACAAATTTCATCTTGTCGAATCTGATTCATTCGGTTTACTCTTCTTCCATTCTTTGCCAAGATAATAATTACGTCTGCTTCGTTGAATATATTTGTTCGATAAATATTTATTTATCTTGTCAGCGGCTGTATTATTCTTATCCAGCCATTTTACATGAAAATAGTACGATCATTTTACTCGCTTTACAGTCACTGCTGCCAAGCGTTCGATAAAAACGAATCACGCTTTTTTAAAAAAACTTGTAAGTTACGTCGCGAATTACGTGAAAATTGCACAAGTTGATTTAAAAATCACAATTGGTTGAAAGATATTACTTAATTAGAAAATTGAGAAACAAATTCTGCTGTACCTACTCAATCAAAACCATATTGTCGATCTTTTTTAATTACAAAATCTGCAGACTGAAACGGTCACTTGTTTTAGGGGCTAACTTTTAGTAATCTCGAACTATGTATACATAATAACGAAGTGAATGGGAGTTAAATGTAGAGGAAGCAAATAAACTGTGATTGGAAGATGTACGCTGATGAAATAAGCGATCAAAGAACTTTTATCTCGAGATTACATTCTGTGAATGAAATGCAATTTTATGTCAATGTTAGCAAAAATGAGATACGCGCAAGAGGATAAAAGTCTTACACTCAAAAATATTAACATTAGTACTTTATCAATTTTTTCAAAACAATAATTCTTACGGTATAAAATATTAAATTACATTTTGAAGCAACTATTGAGAGTGAATAATTAGTTATGTATGACTCAAATCCATTTTGCCGTAATGTCTATCCCCCTAAAAAAATCATGTCCAATGTATGAAAAAAGTTGTGAAAGTCAAAAAATCAAAATGATTAAACAATTTGAAAAAAACCACTCAACGTCACTTTGCATGTCATCGTCGCGCGAAAAAATCACCTCAACGTCAACGTTATCGACTGATTCTAAGCATGTCCGAACACGTGATGACCAGTTGCAGTAAAGAAAAAAAGTTAGATGATTTTTCTCTTGCTAAAAGATTACATTTAATCCTCTTGCAGTGTTGCATTTTCGAAGATATTTTGACATCGATTAATTTCAATAATCCGCGTTGCATTTTCGCTTAAAAAGTTACGAAACTGATCATTCGATTGATCGAAAAAAATGGCCAGAAAGCTGCAAATTAACGAGTTACCGTTTTCTTTCTTCTCCGAATGCTACCGTGAAGATCGTCTCTTGAAATAGCGCTCGTAGCATGTTCTACGTTCAATTGATTCCAGATGCTCATCGTAACAATTTTCGCTTTGTCACGTAACACATTAAACAATCCAAAAGCACCGTTTTTCTCTTAATCCCAACTCGCGATACGCTTCATTATTTAATAAACTGATTAATGAGAAACAGAGTTTTTTCAACTTGCGAGCGGCTGCGTATCGATCGATCGATCAGCATTGTCCCTAATCTTTGACTGATTTTCAGTGGCGAGTGTTTGCAACTAATTGGTTAAAAATAAAGACAGGCATGGGGCCAGAACGGCCAAGACACATCAGGGCAGTTTCGTGACAGTATTGACAGTTTGCACAAACGCAACTGCGAAAATAGATATGAATTATAACTTCCGGGCTTTTCATCGTAATCATGACGACTCGGTGTTTTCTTAAATGTTACAAAAAGCATTGGAAATGTTTTAAAGACAATCGAAATGACCCTTCTATTCGTTTCCCTCACCGTGTTCGGTCGTCGCACAATTTTTTCCCCATCTTCTTCGATCTCGAAGTAGTTCAATTGTTGCAAAGCAGCCTCGACACTCAGCACATTCCATTTCGATGTTCTCCGTACCTCCATCGCGCTTCCACTTGGTTTTTAATGAAAAAATGCAAAATTAAACGCAAAAATGCGACATTTTTTCAAGCTACGAACGACTTTGACCACTCGTTTTATTACAAGACTCGGAACTTTCGGTCCTCCCTCGAAGAAAAAGTGACTCGGATCTTAAAATAGATTTTCTGGAGCGCTGGGAAATTTTCGGCTTACCAGAGCGACGAGCGTGTCGGAGTAGTGGGAATCTTCGGAAACCAATCAGTCAAAGCTCGAAAATCTCCGATGAAAGGAGCGCTAAAACATGTTATCCTCGCATTTGGAAGTTGTAAATTACATTTGTTCGTTTTAAGCAAGTGCATCGAGTGCGCGAATTCACGGTGTTTTGATTCGAGAAAAATGGAGCGCGAATACAAGTTCATGAACCAAATGACGGATTTGGCGTGTCGCCACGGGGTTGTTCGCTTAATCAGAGTCTAGTCTGATGTCATTTACTAATTTCGTGATAATGAAAATTGATTGCGATTCCAACTATTATGCGCAAAAGTTTTGTTTTATTAATCCATTCTGTAGTTCAAATAAAATTATGCCAATAGATAAGATACTATAGCGTTGATTGACATATCGCTCTTATTTTTAAGAAAATTATCGTTCGAAAACTATTATTTTTAGTTTTCAACAAAACTTTAAGATATTCCGACGATCACACGTGCATTAAAAATAATTATTTTAGTCAAGTCTTTAACTAGTCTTCAATTTCTCATTGTAAACATGAGAAAATATTTCGAATATTTCGACCTGAATTTGATAATATTTTTTTCCATCAGAACGAATTCCGAAACAGAATAAGTTGATCATTTGCCGCTTACAAAATCGAGTCCAGTCAATAAAAGATTTTACCTTGAAAAATAGACAGTATTTTGAGTTTTTACCCCTGCTTCTCATTGCTCTTAAATGTAGAATTAAATGCGCCATTATATACTCATAAAATATTTTATTTATAAATAATTTTTAATTGCGATGATATTTGAACATAAAGATAGAAAGCTACTTAATGTTCATTACGACGAATCACCAAGATAAAAAATTATGTCAATCGATTTATTGTTTGTTTCTTATTTTTACACACGTAAAAAAAACCCACGTCGTTCTATCATTTACGCGGAGCTCTGAATTTCTTCAATTTCGCACTCTAAACGAACAAAAACCATTGCTCATTGATGTAGGGTTCGGTGCCTTGAGGAGAAGCGGAACCTTCCTGTAATGTCGGTATTGCATATATTCGTACTTCCAACTTTTCATCTAGTAAAAATCGATTTTAATGAAAATCCTTTTCTACGATCAAAATTTGATAAATTCCTAATGTTTCTAAATTTAGCTACAAAACCATTAAGAATTGATTACATTCTGATCGTAGAAAAGAATTTTTATTTAAATCGATTAAAAAGAGGCCTTTGCGTAATATCTCAGTTCCGGTGATTTTTGCGGTCAAAAAAGATATCATCAATGTCGCCGAGAAAATGATGTTCTACAAGTTTTACAGGAAACATTTTTTCGTGGGGTTCACAGGTTTCGAGATACAGCGGCGTGACGTGACAAAAATACGTCAAAATAAGGTTTTCGTTCTATATCTCGGTCGTGGTCACTTTTACGGATATAAAACATTATATTAATATTGTAGAGAAGATAAATGTCCACAACTTTTGTCCGAAACTTTTTTTCATAGGACCCATCTGTATTTTTTAGATATATCGGCATAAGTTGAAAGAAAATGACCAGTATCGAATTCAATCGATTTCATGACTCGGAGCTGGGTGCAATAATGCGTAAAATTCCGAGCAGTTGTTCCAAGAATCGTGTGGAAACTGCAGCTATGACTCAATTCTTTCCCATTTCCCCAGTTCCCCACCCGCGTCTCGCTGTCGTTGACTAGATATTCTTGTTCTCTGCTCTTCGTCACGGCCAGCCACAGCCATCTCGATTCTCGAGTCTCGACATTCTCGACTGTTCTCGACTCAGCCAGCAGAGTGAACAGCCCCAACTACAGTCCTGCGCAAGTGCGCATTTACGCTTCCGTCCGAGACTATAAATACTTCGTAGCGCCACGCTGCGCAATTATTTTCCCCGCGAATGTCGTGCATCGCGAGAAATCGGTGAACAGTGCAACAATCGCGCTAGAGAAAAGTGAGGTTAAGAATTTGGAGCACATCGTAATAATCGTTCGGGCAATCTGGCTGAACACGAAATCGGCCAATCTCGCGTCGCCGAGGCGGGATGAAATAATAATAAGAGCTTTTATTCGTACAACGGCCTGACATCGCGCGTCCGTACTGAGTCTCAGTGTAGACTAGTCGGTCGCCGAGCGTGTTTTCGGCCGAAAGCGGGACCGTGTTTTTCCCCGGAGAGTGTGTCTCGTGTTTTCTACCCTGCACGTCGACAGGCGATGAATCTAACCCGCCGGGAACACTACTGATTTTTGCTCAAAAGTTTGCAAGTTCACGGGGACTCGTTACGCAATTCGACGATGGCTTCCTGCGACACTAACTGCACCGAAGGAGCCGATTTTTTCGAGTATCAACCATGGTTCTTTTCACTGCTCGGGAGCACCATGGTCGGCCTGTCTGGAATCTTGCCACTCTTTGTCATTCCCCTCGAGGCCGGCGCCGACTTGAAAACCGGAGGTAAACATTCCCACGAATTCCGAGAAAAAGTCGATTTTTCAGACATTTTTTTAAAGAAAGGTCAGGATCGGGTGAAAAAGCAAATTAATCGCCAGTAATGTCCCGGAGCATGTCATTAATAGAAAGTATTTTCTAAACAAGAATTCGCCCAAAGATAAAAAAGCAACTGATAATATTTATCAGGTCTACGAGATGACGCCAGAGATAAATTTACAGCATCGTAATTTTTCCGTAATAGAGCATTTGTTCTTAACGAATTATTATTTATTATCTGGCGACCACTCGCCGCATTCAGGAAACGCTCCCCCCTCCCCCCCCCCAGAGGGTTGAGGGGTCACATTTGCTCTGCTCTATTGCATTCGCATTGTTTAGATGCACCTTATCAGATAACAATTTTTTTTTCTTCAACACATCCGTCCATATAGAAAAATTATTTTCAACAAACAACTTTAATAAAAGATTTGTTGATAAAACGTCTTTTATCAAGTTCCAAGTATTTTCATTACATTTTCTTCGGAATAATATGTACTAGAGATAACGTTACTTCTTCGAAATAATTATTCATTGAAACGACTCTCGAGTTTCCTTTTGTTATTCCTCCGGTATTGAAAAACGTGACAAATCGTCTTGCGCACTTGTTCGTGAATAAAATCTCGAATTTTACACTGCGATAAAAAAAGGCGCCACGCACGCGAAGAAAGACTAATTTTATTTTTTAACCTCGAACCTTCGTCGTTTCTGTCTTTTGTCTATGTGGATAGAAGAATATTGTATTTTGAAAAACTTTTTTTGTCTTGTAAAATCTCCGTGTCAACGAGCGGAAGATGACTGTTGACGACGTTTATGTCATTCAAGCTGATTGAAAGCGGGATATATTGTGAAGCTACGAAGGACGGAATTTGCATTCATCGATCGAGCATTGAGAAATCGCTTAAAAACTCGCCGCCGTTTAGCTTTCCCACAAATTTAGCCAGCTTGCAATTGCGCGCTGCAATGGAGAATTTGTTTGGTGTATTAGAGTGCGTAATAATTATTGAACTCGTTGTTTCTATCGAGTTATTATCGAGCTAAACGATTGAGGTTAAACTGTCATCTTGTTTTATGTTTAGAAGTTGGCTATTCCTATGTGTAGCCAACCTTGAAAATTAAAAATTAATCGATGAATGTGCAATATTTCTGTACGAATCGGAAGTTCATTTTACAAGCATTTTTAAACGATTAATACATTGATTTTCGATAACAATGATATAAAATAGATACCGATCGTTGCTTTTTATGTAATTTGAAGGTTCTGATGTGCATAAAATTCGGCACATCTCAGCAGCCGAACTCCCGTTTCCGCCATGTTTTTCAATGTTTTATTTGAAATATCTCGTGATCTAGCGAGTGCAATGTAAATTGCACTCGTAATTTCGATATAGAAATTTTTACGCAACTTTTCGATGCATTGCGTGCTGTGCATTAAATTAATGCGTTAATATCAATTGCTGAAATTAAAATCGTTGAACGGTATTTTTTACACGAGGAAGAGAAGGCAAATTCGAGCGAAGAAGAAAAAACCGGTTATGTTAATACAACGTCATAATGCAACATTGCAACACATTGCATGATGACGTTGCATTGAATCCAATATTTCCATTATTCCATGCGAAAAAAAGTAGTTTACGGCATTGTAATGTCGAAATTTTTAACCATTTTGCCATAAGGTCTATTTTTGCGTGACAGCCAAAAGGAAAATGGACCAAATGGCAAATTTGATTTATTCGCAAATATGTTCAAACAAACATTAGAAATGCTCGGAAAATTGTAATGATTATCGCGAAAGTATGAAATTGTTCCTTTCCCTAGTGCACTTCCAGCGATAAGATAACGTTCATGAAGTTCATTACAGCTGCATGCTTTAAGTTTTAACATTGCATTGAATTTCATTATTTTATTTTATTTTATTTTCCGTCCATAGTCCAGTTAATAGAGCTGAAAAAGGGATTTTTATCTTGCGAAAAAGATGTTTATTGTAGGGTTTGAAAATCCCAAATTTTCGACCTCGAACAGAGGCTGCATGTCGTCTAAATAACGTCGAAAAAAGGTTTTTCCATAATATCTCAGTCCCGGTGACCCCTACGATCGAAAAAGTTGTTGAGTTGGGCTTCGGCGAAGTCGGGTGATTGACGAAAAGACTCTCGATTTACAATTTTACTTTATTTAACTTTTGGAGAAGACAGTTTTAGAGGATGAAATCTAGTTCTCGAATGTCCGGCTCCGCACATTCTTCCGCTACTTTTATGATTTCGACCCGGGGGTAGAAACAAATGCGTCGAAGTTAATCATTGGTTAGAATTGAATCGTATGTTTTACGTGTACCAATTGGGTGACAGTGACTCGTGTACAAAGACAAATTAGAAACAAATTTAAATATGTTTAGATAACTATTGCCGCGTAGTAACGGGCCGTGTGCACCGAATTACATGGAATATAATCGATGTGTAGTTACACGTAACTATTTTATCACTATTTTATCAGTTTTAGGAATGTTTAACTTATTTATAGAACATTAACGAAAAAGGTTTCTACGCATTTTACAAACGTTTCTTCAGAAACGTAAGACATACAACAGTATCGAAATCGTATAAAGCCTCTTCCGATTCTGATTGGCTCTCGAGTGAGCGGTTATTACTTTGAGTTTGTTTCCCGAAAAGAATTCGAAAGGAATTCAAATTATAATTTCGAATCAATATGGAGCGCGAAGTATGTTAATATTGCAAATTTACGTTGATTTTTCAATATTTTCTTGTTGATTCGAGGGGGAATGACTTTGTATGTAAATAGGTAACAATAAAACTGAAATAAGTGGAAGAAAAGATTCAAAAGGTGTGCAAAAACGGGCCTACAAATAAGCTTCGGTTTCCAGCATCCAAAAGGTGAAAGATGGAAACATCTGGCGTGGGTGCAAACAACGTGAATAGAACGCAGACGGCACGTATCACCTTGAGTCGCGTGCGCGTGTACCTTAATCCTACGACTCGAATCGCCATTAATTTCCATCTTTACGACAAAAAACGCGCGGCAATTCCATACATTTCGCGAGGATAAAATGTCGAATGTTTCGTTTTCCGAACTTTGACGAGCTCGATCGATTTTCCGTTATTGAAATGCCGTTTGCAGCTGTTTACCGTTTGTACTTTGTATATGCCAGGACAATACCCCGATCGCCGGTATTTTCTTTTCAACACTTTCCTCCAAATTGATTTTCAAAGGGGGCACACTCCGCTTTATATCGACAGCGCAAACAAACTCTGTCGTTTCCAATCTTCCCATAAAAAATGCAAAAACAGCCTCGAAAAAATTAATCGCCCAAAAAGGAAGGGAAAGTTTTCAACATTCCCGAAATTCGCTCGATCGTATTTCCCATAAAAAACCATTTCCCGGCAAAAAAGAGAACTTTGGTATGTGTCGTATGCGTGTACGCGTGTACAAGGGAAGAGACCAGACGTCTCTCCACGGGGGTTGATCCTGCGCGATAATCAGGATAGTAATGACAAGGGATAGTCATTACAGTGGATAGTAATGACAGTGGATAGTTATTACAGTAGATAGTAATGACAAGGGACAGCAATGACAGTGGATAGTTATTACAGTGGATAGTTATTACAGTGGATAGTAATGACAGGGGATAGTAATAACAGTGGATAGTTATTACAGTGGATAGTTATAACAGTGGAAGGTAATGACAGTGGATAGTA